>PVIJ01008485.1:0-45619 GCA_004024925.1 Scalopus aquaticus | reverse complement strand
GCCTGTACCCCAGCAACAGGTATGGGAAGGGTTGTGGGGACTGTCAGTCAGTGGTTCTCCTTACTAGTCACTCCCCTGTTTAGGTTACCTCCCATCAGATTGGAGGAGGGTCCTATTGATCAGTGATCATTTGCCTTGAGCAGTCTTTTGGTTTCCCTAGTAACCGCTACTGGGATCAAGTTACAGCCTATGGCCGGGAGAGGTGGTCTCAGCAGGAAGTTTTCCTTCCTAGCCAGTTCCTCTGGCCAATTTATCACCTAGCAACCAGTGGGGGGATGCTTCTTGCTTGGACTTCCTCCCCTCTAAGATGTTAACTAGCCCCAGGTGGGTGATGGGATGCTGTGACCCTCGTGCTTTCCTGCTCTTCAGCTTTACAAATCTGTCACCAGCACCCAACACTGAGAAAATGAGTGAGTCATTTTAAGATGTTGTTTTCTCAGTTAAAAAAATTGTTTTCAAAGTATATTTAAGAAATCTGTTTATTGCATGCTCCCAATTTAGCTGTGCACATGCAGAAAAAGCTAGAAGTCAATACAGTGACATGGTAAAATATTTCTTTGTTTGGCTTATGAGTTACTTTTTCTTAATTTTTTTGTACTTTCTGCATCTCCAAATTTTCTTCAAGAATATTTATATTCTTTTAACTTAAAATCATGCATATTGTTTTTAAAACTGTTTTTGAAATGCCTGAAGAAAAGTAAATGCTGTAAATTGATTTTCATCCTGAGATAATCTGCCTTTTCTGTTACACTGGTCAACAATGAGATTGTTACTGACTTAAAAAGGCCCTAATCTGTAGTATTGTGGTGTGCTGAACGGGAATATGACCCTGAAAATTTTTTATTAGCTTTCTTTTTGGAGATATTTCATATAATTTATTTTTGTTTCACCGTGTAAATTTATCCAGTAGGACTGCAGCAACATCCTAAATCAGCTTAGAATGATGCAATATTGCATTGCATCGCATAACACCATCATGCACACATCATCCAGAGTTGATGGCATCATTTTCTGATGCAATGCAATACTACTGCCAGGCAGCTGCTGAAGTAAGCTGACGTCAGCAGTGTACTAGATAAAGCCCTGTCGGAAAGGTTGAGCATTGAAAATATTTCAGACTTTGTGCAAGACAGTTTACATAGGACTGTTACTATTTTATCCATTTAGGCACAACACAGAATAGTAATGCCTCGAAAGTGTGTTAATAGTGTGGACAGTTTAAGCTCTATTTCTGGAGAAGTGACTTTTGCAAACCAGAAGAAAAGTATCACTTTTCAAGTAAAGAAGGCTTATCATCTTTACTTCAGATGCAAAGTTGGTGACCAAGACAAGCCTTGGGCCCCGCATCTATGCTGTGCTACATGTACAACACAGCTTTAACAGTGGTTAAATGGCAAAAGACCATCAATGCCGTTTGCAGTCCTCATGGTGTGGAGAGAGCCAAGCAACCACATAAAAGACTGTTACTTATGCTTGGTTCCTCCTCTTTCCGGCAGAATAATGAAGCCAAAGAAGTCAAGAATTGTCTACCCAAACATTCCATCTGCATCAAGACCAGTTCCACATGGTGAGGGACTTCCTATTCCAGAACCTCCAGCAGAATATTCTCTTCATTCATTGATGAGGAAAAGGGTGAGCTGACCTGTTCTTCTCCTGTTCCATCAGCATGCTGTGATTCCGATTTTCACTGTGGTGTATCATCAACCCCACACAGAATAACACAGGAAGAACTGAATGACCTGGTTCATGATTTGGACTTATCCAAGAACAAGCAGAATTGCTAGGGTCAAGACTCCAACAATGGAATCTTCTTGAAGATATCACAATTATTTTCTATCGAAAGCACCACCAGCAGTTGGAGCCTCTCTTCAGAAAGGAAAGTACTCTGGTATTCGGTTCCAATATTGAGGGCCTCATGAATGCCTTAGAAATCACTCATGACCCACAAGAATGGAGACTATTTCTAGACTCTTCGAAACTGAGTCTTAAGGCTGTGCTTTTGCACAATGGAAACCGTCTTCCATCTATTCCAGTAGCGCATGCTGTCCACATGAAAGAGACATACGATAACTTAAAGCAGCTACTGAATTCCATTGAGTATAACAAGTACAGCTGGCATGTCTGTGGTGATTTGAAGCTAGTTGCCCTTTTAATGGGACTGCAGAGGGATATACAAAATACATGTGTTTCTTATGTGAATGGGATAGCCGAGCAAGTGAATTGCATTACTTGCAGAAGGAATGGACTCGCAGGCAAAATGTAGCCTTTGGAGAGAATAATATCCAGCACCCAGCTCTGGTCAAGGCTCACAAAATCCTGTTACCACCCCTTCACATCAAACTAGGTTTGATGAATTTTGTGAAAGCCATGGAACGGACCTCGCCAACATTCCAATACCTGCATGAAAAATTTTCTCCACTCCGCAAAACAAAGATTAAAGAAGGAGTTTTTGTGGGTCCTCAGATTTGAGAGCTCTTCAAAGATGACCGGTTCAACAACTTGCTGCAGGGTGATGCAAAACAAGCATGGAATGCTTTTCGCCTAGTGTCTACAAACTTTCTTGGGAATGTTAGGGCAGAAAACTACAAGGAACTAGTAGAAGACATGCTGATGCAGTATCAAAAATTTGGCTGCAATGTCTCTAAAGATCCACTTCCTTCATTACCATCTGGATTTCTTCCCTGAAAACTGTGGTATGGTTAGTGATGAATGTGGCAAACATTTTCATCAAGATAGCACATCAATGGAACAAAGATACCAGGGAAAATGGTCCACTACAATGCTGGCTGACTACTGCTGGACACTCCCCAGAGATGTTCCTGAACAGCTGTACAAGAGACAAGTGAAGAAATCTAAGAAGTAGTCTATGACAGGTATTAACCATAGGCCTATTACTATTGGCATACATTTCGTGATGTAAACATCCATTTATTGCAGATTACAAAAAAAACTGGAGCCAAAATTAGAATTTGACTGTCATATTCATGTTGAGCACATACAAATTGATAGGAAATGACTAATTTTGTTTCAATAACATGACTTTTGTAACAATTTTTTGACCAGTGTTATTGTTAATTTTTTTTAGAAGGTGACATAATATCACCGAACCATATCCCATGATGCAAGTAGTTGCAAGGTACAGAATTAACTGTTTCAATTATATGTGTAACGTGATTATTCCCCCTTTTAACTGTAAACCATAACTTCTTGTCTTTCATTTCCTCCACTAGTTAGAACTATGCAGAATAATCAATTTTTATCTCAAATTAATTATAAGAAGACTCATGGTCTCCCCTAAATAAGCCTCCTCATCCTAACTAGCAACCTCTTCCCTTTTCCATTCCCTGGAATAGTGGGTTTTCCCAAATTCCCAACCTCAGCTCATACACCTGATGGTAACAATTTTACTTCACTTCAAATACTCTAGCATAGTCATTTTTAAACTTTAGATGAATAAGCCTATATATTCCAGGTTCCAACCCTTTCCCGGCAAATATTTTTATATTCTTATATCGACTGTGAAATGCTTTTGAATTCTTTGTCGTTGTATTAATAACCACACATATACACATTTTTAAGCAAATGGTTCCTTTAGGTAACACATCATTAAATCTGTCACAAAGCAGTATACACTGTGGACACCCCTTAATAATGCCATCTCCCCTATCCCTTCCCTGTGGTAGCCTCCTCCAAGGAATCAGTTTTCCTCAATTTACTTTTTTTCTTGCTCAGACATTAGCTAAAGAACTTTAAACATTAATCGATGTCTCTTATTTTACAGATAAAACAACTAAGACCAGTAACAATGTTTTGTGTTTGGGGTCACCATATAGCTTGCCAAAAAAATTGTAACTGAAATGCTACAGTAAGATGAGTGTTATCACTTTATACCTTGATGGGCAGGACTAGCCGCCTGTGAGGATTCTTCTCTAGGACCCACATGAAGGCTAAGAGAAGTGTGATTCTTTTTCTCCTTCTACAAAATGAAGGAATCTTCTGGTAAGAAAGAAGCAAAGACAGTCTTGGTAAATTCTTTCCTTCCATACTCCCTCTTAGTGCCTCAATTTATCCAAGGGCACTTTGAGGTTCATTTCTGTTTGCATGGCACGAGTTTGCTGATTCAAGCAGATCATTATTTAAACTGACTCATTGTAACTTTCCTTCACTCCAACTGCCTTTCTACCCAAGATAGGCATTTTCCTTAACCTCAGTCACTAAATTCCAGCTCTTTCAATGCCTGAACGAAAATTCAAGGATTTGGGGGGTCAGAATCTAAGACATTTGGGATAACGGTGTACATGTCCCTCCTCCCTATCACCCCAGCACAACTTACAGAGTACACCCAGGCACAGTCCACATATGCCAAGACAGGAGTTCGCCCCATGCTGGCAGAAGCCACCATGCGATGGTAATAATCGCCATAATATGAAATAACTCGTGTTTGTGAACATTTTGCCTCTGGCACAGTTTATAACACATAGACTGTTACTGTCTTCCCAAGGCACATTGCGAGGCCAGGTAGAGGGCCTTCTCTGTCTCTGTCTTTAAGTCCTTGATCTCTTGCCTTTCTTTTCTCCACACCATCCATGTTCTATACGCTTCACCACTGTAACTCCCACCCTGTAACCTGGGCCAATGTCAAGACAGAGCTCCTTCCTGTTCTGTCCCTGATTCTATTCTCTGTCCAGGCACTCAGCCAGGTTTTCATTGCCAGGAGTAAAGGAATCACTAAAGGTTATAAATTCTCACCTCAGTGCTGAAATTCTGAGCAAATGTGTTTTTAATCTTACATAAACTTTTTCTCTTGTTAAATTTATTTCTGAATATCGCATTTGTCCACTTGATGTCTGGGAAGAGGAGCTGAATTTTTCATCAGCATCACAAGGTTGAGCTTAGGCTGGTGAATGCAGGAATGGCCAGCTTAGCCACTGGCTAAATTTTTGGCACACGGAGATGTGACCCCGCAGTCCTGTCCCTGTTCTCTACTCCACGGAGGCTGTTCCAATTGCTCCCCTAGGAAATGTTAGATCTGCCCCAAATCCACTAAAAAAGGGCTAATACCTGGAAGAACTACACCTATTGCCCATTCTGATTAATCGGAATCCAATATTTAACATCCAAAGCTGTTAAATATTTTGGCTGCTACTCTGGCATTATTATGGTGTTGGGATTATAATACATTGTTATTAAACTTCCAGCCCAGTGGTTCTCAAACCTGGAGTGGTTCTGCAGCACCTGGAGGGCTAGTAAAAATCTACTCTGTGGGCTCCACCCTCAGAGATTCTGATTCAGAAGGTCCTGGGTGGGGCCTGAGAATATGCATTTCTTACATTTCCCAAGAAATGCTCACACCAGCACCCCTGGCCCACTGTTCAGGTAGCTCCCTGATAGAAGACCTCTAGAGCAGTGCTTCTTAAACATCAGTGTGCCCAAGAATCACCTCAGAACTGTACAGATTCCTGCTCAGTGGCTCTGGAATGGAGCCTGAAGTTCTGCATTTTTATCCAGCTCCCAGATGTTGCCAATGCCCACACATGACCTTGAATAGCAAGGTCTTAGAGCGCTGAAGAGAATTCATCCTTCTCCACATAATGAAAGTCCTACTTACAAATCCTTTATGGGGCCTCCCTGGTGGCCAGGGGTTAAGTCTCAGCACTATCACTCTGTGGCCTGAGTTCAATCTCCAGCCAGGGAGTTTCCCACATGACACAACAGACCTCTCCTGCCTCGCCTGCTGCTCCCCTCAGCAGTGTATTTCAGTCAATCCGCCTATTCTGCTCCCCGCTCTGTCTCTTGTGAATCCTCTCACCCCACACCCACATACTTGTGGCCTATACCCCAACTCTTGTATGCAAAATAAATAAATAAATCTTAAAGAAAAAAAATTTTAAAAGCCTTTATTCTCGCTGTATGAAATTCTCTCTTGTCCTCCTTTCATTTACTATTCTTTTTTTTTAAGATTTTCTTTTACTTTGTCCTCTTTTACCTTTCCTCTCTCCTCTACCTCTCACCAGCTTTCTTCTTTCCCTTTCTCTCTTTTTTTCCTTTTCCCTCTGTTTTTCTTGATTTTTTTCAAGATTCAAAATTCCCCACCCATGCAGTGTTCCTTCTCAGGATAATCTTGTTTAAATAAACAGGACACAACAGTCCTGACTTCTCAGGAAGAGACTCCACCCAGGCAGGCCTGGAGTTTCATGGTTCCCACACTGAGCTCAGAAATGAGTCTAGGAAAGTACTTGGGAGATCATGTCAGGGTAACAAAGAGGACAGTCAAACCAAAAAGGGAAGTCTGGGTTCCTCTTTTCTAGAAAATGCTTCACCAAGAGGTTTTTCCTCAGAAATAGGAATTTTCCCTGTCAAATTATTCTCACTGCAAAAGTAAAAGAGGTATCTAGTTTTGTGAAATTGGCCATTTTTTTGAATTTGGTTGTGCTTAGTTCTAGTTGGGAACAAAAAGACATGAGCCAGAGACTTGTCTTCTCCCCGCCTTGGGTTGGGCAAGCCTGTTTGTGGTGAATTCTCTGGAAAATCTACAAGCCCTAGTGCTGACCGGCAGAAGTTCAGGCCCAGCCTTGCTTGACTTCAGGGAACACACAGATATGACTGGGGTTTGTTGGGCTAGGCAGTAGCTGCATCTGAGAATTATTTCTGTACCATCTTCTCTCCAAATGTAATGGAGAGAAGTCCAAAAAGAGCTGATTTGATAAAGGAAAGGAAGGTAGAAATAGTAGATGTCTTTTTGATGCTGAGAACAAAAAGGAATTCACTCTGAATTCAACTCAACCAATGCTGCACTGGCCTCTAAAGGGCCCCCATATCAGGTAACCCTGTGTTTCTTAGCATGTGGGAGGACCTCCAGGCATGAACTCTAAACTAATTCTAGCAGGAGAAGTTACCTGCACTTGCTGGCCCCAGGTCATCTCACCTGTAGAATACAAACAGTCACCTTCACTAATGGGTACTTGTAAGAGAACACAAATAAAAATGGTGCCTCGAACTGTGCTCACCTTTCTAGGCAAGGCTTCCCACTGGAGGCTTGGAAGATGCTCAATATATATCAACATCCTTCTTCTCTTTTTCAAGGAGGAAAAGGAGGGGAAGGAACTGATAGGAGCTTCCATTGATAACCAAGCATGAAATTCCTGGCTGTGATAGTAGAAGTCTCAGAATGAGGGTTATGAAACTCAAATACCTAGAGAAGCCAGGCATGTCATGTTAATGTGCACTGCACCCCAGAGGCAAAGAGAAAAGGAATAAAATATACACTGTAGGAAGGCATTAGGAATAATTCAAATCCTTTTTGTTGCAGTAGAAGAAAAATAGCTACATATCCACAACAAAAATGATACATTGTCTATCTATCTCAAATTACTGAAGACAGCGGGGACAAGGGTCAACTTGTCACACTGCAAGGTAAGTCACTCCTCTCTCCACTGCAGTTTTCGTACAGGGGAGGACTGAAGGCCTAGGCTTGCCAAATCTTAGCTCTTTTCAAGATGAGAAAGAAGTTTTGTTTATTTCTAAAAGTGCCAGTGTATAGATGTCCCAACTGTACAGTATGATCAGTTGAAGGTGGTTTTGCCTCAAGCTCTGCACAATTAGCATTTTATTGCATAACTGATGGGCCATAAGGCAATTTGCTATAAAAGAGAAACAAACTGGTTTACAGTTTGGTTTCATTTATCTGGCTTGATGCTCTGATTTCACGCTTCCAGTAAATTTGATCACTGGGAAAAAATTTTAAATGTGTAATGAAAAGACTTGGGAGACAAGTGCTTAGGGACAATTCACAAAAGAAAATCCATTCTCTGCAAGTATCTCTGTGCACCTACACACACTGGCAAACATGTTCAAAGACTGTACTTTTTGCAATATTGGAAGATTTTGTGTTTTGTTAACTTTTCAAATTTCATAGTGTCCTTTTGAATGTGCTACTTTTATTTTTTGTGCTTTTCTTTTTTTGTGGCAAAATTGCCTTATGGCCATAGTTACATGGTAGAAATGTTTGCAGCAAAACTGCTTGCAGTGAACTTGGCTTGGGGCAAAACCAAACTTGTATCTGCTGAACAGAACCTGCCTTCAAATACTGGACAGCTCATTCACAGCCTGCCTCATGTTCTGGGAGCTACACTGAATTGCTATTTGCTTTCCATTCTCTGAGAGGTACAAATGCATGTTCTGAAACATGAACTTGAAAAGTAAGAACAACTTGGGCTTGGAATTGTACACACTTGATGAGACTTTGTTGGGCTTGGAATTGTACACACTTGATAAGACTTTGTTCATTCTCACCGTTTCCCTTGGCGGTATTATCTCCATTTCACAGGTCAGGAAATAGAAGCTTATATAAGTGATAAATTGCTGAAGATCCTACAAGATAAATTGTCCAAGATCTTATATGAGTAGATCAAATCTTACAAGTTTCGGATTTGAAACCCAATTATTCTATCCAAGTTTTGTAGCTATCATATACCTTGAAATGGGAAAATAACACTTGTCTGACTCCAAAACTCATTTTCCTTCCATGTTCTCCCTTGATACATATTAGGCAGTTTAGAGCCTTGGGAGCATATTTAGATCACTGGAATGCCGGTTGGTAAATGGATATATCAGAAATAAAATTCCCCTCTCCTAAATTTAGATTTTTCTCTATTATTTTATACCTTATGTGAGAAAATTTTAAATAGCAATAATGATGTTAGGTCATACTTCTTTAAACAATAAAGGAATTTGGTGTCTAAGGAAATGAAAATTCCAGACTTAGACTGAGTTTCTCACAATGCTTACTCCAATGAATCAAGATATCACCAAAAAATACTAAAACATGTTTCCCATATGTCTGCTTACCACTCTTAAAATATTGACCCCAAACAAGGATTGGACTCCCCATGTGTCTTATACTAGCTGCCTGCCAGCCTCTTGTTTATATCCAGATGGTGAAAGATAAAATTTTAGTAACTCTGTCTAGAGTGCTAGGAATTGCTTTCTTGCTCTCTTCATTAACTGTAATATTAAAGATAAGAGTTGCTGGTTACATTGAGATAATGAGGTCTAACCTTGCACTGAAGGCTAGTTTGCTCTCATACAAACGACACAGCTGCTGTAAAATGGAGGAGGACTACATCTGCCCACAGAAAAAAATTTTTCTGCCATTTTGGTGGCGGATGAAATAGGTGTTGGGAGGCACTTGACAAATAGCTGCTACAAAACCGACCTGGTCCGTGGTTTTAACAAGAAATAACATACTTCATGCGTCAGCTACTAAATGCAAAAGGGAAGGCAGGCAGCTCATTCCTGTGTATGGAAAAACTAAAAAGAAGAATTGTGCTGTTTTGATTTGATTATAGAATTCTGTTACTTCTTACTTTTGTTTTATGGCTCTTAAAGATTTGAAGCACATTGGCCATGACCATTTCTGGAATTTTTTTTTTTTTTCTGACAGTGAAGACTGAAAAGTACTCATCATGTGCAGGGTTTGGCAAGTGTAGGGTAGGCTGAAGTGCTCTCGGGCTTTTCCACCCCCCTCCCCCATTGGCCTTGTGTGACAGAGTAGCAAAGCCCGGGTGCGTGGCTTAGAGTAGCCCTTAGAGTGGCTACAAAGTAGCAGTTCGTGTGTGCATGTGCAGAAGGACCGAGAAGAAAGAAACAGCAGCACACAGAGAGCAGCAGAGCATGCTGCAGGAAGGGCTCCAGAGAAGCTGAAGGTTTGCTGGGGGCTAGGAGGCCCAGCCTCCTGGCACCCCAGCCCTGCCACTTTGTATATAGTTGCCAGAATTTAAGAGTTTAAATAATGAAAAGCCACAAAAAGCAACTGAGGGCTCCAGGACTCGTTTATACCCGTCTGCTCATCATCAAGAACCTGCCTGGTGCCGTTTTCCTGCTGGCGCTACAGCAAGCTATCACTGTTTTTGTTAAGTTCCACCACCTAAGAGTGGCCTTTACTGTTTGAAAAGACTATAAAAACAAAAAATAGGCAACAAAGCCTGCATGTGGCCCAGAAAGGCTAAGATATCATCTTTTATACAGAAAAGGTTTGCTAAGCCCTGATCAGTACTTAAAAGTTGTTTCTTTACTTCCTAAAAAATTGGGGCAAAATAAGAAAATTCAGGGGAATTTATGATTTAATAAACCAAATTTATGAGAAACCTGTAATCTAGGTTGAGACATTAGTATTTTCCTCAACTGAAGAATAATCTCTTCTTAATTCTAAATGAGAATATCTTTCCTCTGTTTAATGTGACTTATATGGTGCTTGTGCAGTTGGGGAAGGCAGAGGGGGGCTTGGAAACAAAATAAAAAATCAGAACTGGACAGACTAGACAGAACTAGACTGTGGATTCTGCATGCACAGATTCAGTTGGCTGGCTGTTAGCTGCCACACATTAACTGATCTTGGTCCAGCATGAAGCTAGATCCCCGACTGCCAAGTTCTAGATTCTGAGATGCCATATTCAATGATGTCACAGAGAACTTACCCTAATATTCCAGCTAGGACCCTAAATTAATAAGAGACAGCTCCGGTGAGCCAACTAACCAACGAGAGAGTGTCGTCAGCAGCTCCCAGGGGTAAATCATGATGCAGGTTATTAAAAATATGGCAAGTACTTATTTGTCTTCATCGGCATTTTTCAAGAAAACATTTTGAGAACTGGTTTGATACACATTTGTAATTATTTCCCCCAGCCAGTTCTCCCTCACTGCTCTGTCATAAGGGGATTTTTAAAAAATTCTTCCCCTGTGTGCTGTCTCTGAGGGAAGGCACCATCTAAAGGAGGAGGCAAGGGAAACATTGATCAAAAGGGTCTTGTTCCTCCCTGATTCTCATTTCTTGTTCTGGCTTTAGCTGTATTCAGGCCAACTCCTCACATATCCCATCCTATTCCTGACCCCACTGATTCCACCTTAGACGTCCCTAGAAGATTCGATGGAATTAAGAATCCACGTACTTGTCTTATCCTAGGAAAGAGACCAGGAACTCTAGACAGGCGTTGGGATTGGAGTAGAGAAAACAATGGCAAGTGGTGTCAGCAATTCCCTGGGTGACTGTTTTATAAAACCACTTTCTAAAACCTGATGTCAGGCCTCATTATGGGAGGCCAGGAGCTGGTGGAGGGGAAGGGCATCGAGCCTGGGTCTTCCATTTACCAGCTCCCTCAGATTTAGATTTTTGACATTTTCTCCAAATGTGGCACATAAGGTCGCAAAAATAAGACTGGTCCATTTGAAAGAAGGCGTCTGTGACAAGAAAATATCTTGAAACGGTTCACATTTACTAATGTTTTTGGTCATTGTTTTAATTTTCTGAGAATCCTGAGAATTAACCTGGGCTCTCATTCCTCTTCTGAGAAACCCTTTCTAGCTCCTGCTCAGAAATGTCTCCTGAGGTCCTGTTGTCTCCTTCAGATCTTCATTCAAATGTCACCTCATGGAGGTGGAGCTTCATCACCCAGGCTGTGATTGTCATTCAGCTGCCATCTTCTTTCCTCCTTTGTTTTTCTCCTTTTATCTTTACTAGCAATGAACACTAACATGCAACATATTGTACTATGTGGTCTTATCACATACTCTAGATGTATGTGCCATGAAGATGAAAATTTTTGTTTTGTTTTTTTTGTCCACAGCTGTATGCTAGCAGCATGTCTAGTGTGTGTTACAAAGTAGACCACAGCAGGTATCAGCAAACATATTAGGAGGGTTTTCCCTCCGAGGTCATGGATCAAGGTCATAGTCAAGGGCTGTAGGTCAAGTCAAGGCCAGTGATGCCAACATAGACCCTAACAACTATTGAAAAGTGAAGGGTGTGGGGGGCTTGTGAGAATGGCATCAACTTTATAACTTCAGAAGCAAGTGAAAAATGGAGGCTTGGCCTGGCTCTCTGAAAAATTAAGTACTTTATGTTAGACGAATATTGGTAAAGGAAGAGAGAGTATCTTCCTTGAGCCATCAATTTCCCCTGCTTGAAAGTAAACCAAATGGCAACATAATTGTCAAGACTCCTGTTTTAAAGTAGGCATGCTGTTTGTATGCCATCCCTAACTCCAGTGATATGTCCTGCTTGACTAAACCCAATTAGCGACCCATCCTGATTCCGTGTAGTGGTTGAGGAGATGGACAAATGGACTTTGGAATCAGGCTGCCTAGGTTAGGAATCCCAAGGACAACAGTCAGCCAGCTGACCGTGAGAAAGTTAACAAGCTAGCTTTTTTCATCTGTAAAGTGAGGATCACACTCCATGGTATGGTTATAAAGATTAGAAAATCACATTAACAATAAATGAGCTACCACTGTTGTAATTCTCCTGAGAAAAGAAAACTAAATCTTGAACTGAATACTGATATTGGCAAATCAGTCATTTCATCAGTTAGACACTCCATGAGCATTTACTGCATGCCAGTTAGGGAACATTGAGGCACAGGAATGAATCAGATTGAATTCTATAGGGACTTGATAGGGGCAGTAAACCATGCATGAAAAAAATAACGAAAGACAGAGACTATTCATAAAGCAAACAAGTGTCACTACAGTGCTCTGGAGTTTCAGGAAGAAAAACCATAAGAAATGTTCTTATGACCTCATGAACATTTAGGGAACTTTGGAGAACTGTGGGGCAGGTACGTGGTGGAGACTTTTCAAACTAAGCTGTCATTCTCTGCAAGGTTTTATGAGATGACCGTGCACATTTCCTTATTTATGTTCTGGCCTCAGGATGAACTGAAAGCATTTCTAAAAGCTGCTGGAAGCAAACTTGTGGTGGTTGAATTTTCAGCTAAGTGGTGTGGTCCATGCAAAAGGATTTCTCCTCTTATTCATGTGAGTATTGCCAATATTGATTTCGTCGTTCCTTCATTCCTTCATAGAAGGAATTTTAATTCCCCAAATAAGTTTTTCTAATAAATCTTAGGTGTGGCGTTTATGAGTCATTATGGAATTATGAGTTTTTGAAGCATCCCAATTAACTGAAAGATAATATTCCAAGTTTTAATTAGGTAATTGGTATACACACCAGACATTTAATACTACTTGTCTAGATGATTCTGTCAATAACATCAAGAGGTGCAAAAGAGTTCACACATTCTCAGATCCCCTAAATCATACAATGTGTTGTAAACCAATGTTATCTCAATAAAGGGGAAAAAAAAATCTAGTTTGCATTCATCACCATGGAGCTTATCCCTTTTACCCAATGTACCCACCCCGATTCACCCTTCCTTTCTGGTTACAACTATTTTATTCTTGTAGTCTGAGTTTTGTTTCTGTCGTTCATTTTGTTTCTTTACCACATATGAGTAAAATCATAGTGTTTGTCTTTCTCCATCTGACTTCTTTCTTTTTTTTTCCGTAGAACTGGGGTGTAGGCCAGAGCTGAAGTGGGCAAGAGGATTCACCAGAGACAGAGTGGGGAGCAGAACACGCAGATTTAGTGAAATACACTGCTAAGGGGAGCAGAAGGCGAGACAGGAGAGGTCTGCTGCACCCTATGTGGGTCAGCAACCTGGCCGGGGATGGAACTCAGGACTAGCGGTGAGAGTGCTGAGTCTTAACCCCTAGGCCGCCAGGGAGTCCCCTCCATAGGACTTATTTCCTTAGTGCAATACCTTTAGGTCCATCAATGGTCTTATAATTGGCAGAATTTCATCATTTTTATGCTGAGTAGTATTCCATTGTGTATTTGTACCACATTTTCTTTATATACTCATCTACTGTCACAGGCATTTGCATCGTTTCTATAGCTTGGCCATTGAGAATAATGCTGCAGAGATCATAGAAATTCATACCTCTCTTCAAATTAGTGTTTTCATGCTCTTCAGTTGATAACCTCACAGTGGAACAGCTAGATCATATGGTATTTCTATTAATTTTTGAGGAATCCTGATATTATTTACCATAGTGTCTGCACCAATTACATTCACTCGAACAGTGTAGGAAGTTTCCCTTTTCTCCAAATATTTGCCCACACTCGTTGTTTGTTGTATTTTTGAGAATGGTCATTCTAACAGGCATGGGGTGAAATCTCATTGTGTTTTGATTTGCATTTCCCTAATAAGAAGGGGTGCTGAATATCTTTTCAGCTGTATGTCTTCTGGGAGAAATGTCTATTCAGATTCTCTTTGTATTTTATTATCAGGCTGTTTGTTTTATGACCATTTGTTTATTTGAAAAGTACTCCTAAACTCCAAAGGTTTTTGTGCCGATTATTCAAGAGTTTTCCCTCATTTTGATTGGCTTGATGGATCACTGGAAAAAACAAAAAAAAAAACAAAAAAAATAAACTCCCACTTCAGTCACATTCTACAGACAAGCAACTGGGCAGGGCCCCTGCAACAGAACTCTGTGCTGGCCGATGCCCTGTTTCTTCCTGCGTCTCCCTGAGAGCCTCCCCCAGCGACAGCTCCATCTGTTCGTGTCTCCACTTGGCCAAGCTGTAGACACTAACACTACCATCAGAGGGGTCACCCATTTGAAACTGATGCCTGGAAATATTTGAAATATTCTGTTAAAATGAACAAATCTGTGTGCTGCTGAGTGTCCTTAAAGTAGGAGCACAGCTGTTCTTCAAAAGAAAAAAACAAGGAAACCAGAAACAGACTCCTACAGACCACAGCTGATGCAGCCTTTATCTCCAGCCCCATCACCAACACCATCATCACTGCTGCTGCCAAAAAAGGCACCAGACAAAATAGAAGCAGAAGAGAGTTACTTCTTCCCTCCTCCCACCTTATAGTTTCCTACAAATGCTTCCCACTGAGAGAAACTAACTGGAAGACAGCTGACAAAGGAGTCCGGAAAATCTAGTTTGAATACATAGTAGAGTACAGACAGATGGGAGTAAGGACAGAAAGCAATTAGGTCAGTGCAAATAGATTTACAATAGCTCGGCCATAAGAGCCTCTTCCACCAGCAGCACTCCAGCTCCCTAAAAGCCTGCAAATGAAGAGGTAGAGGCAGAGTTGGGGGACTTGGCTCAAAGATCTATATTTTAAAGATCATTAAAGACAGACTCCCTATCAGGAAAAAGCTGTCTCTCCTTCACCCAATGGGTAAAGTCTGTCCCAAGCCTTTAATTATGTCTCTGCTTTGTGCCATTTTCCAACTTTGAAATTCTGATCTTGAGCTTGGTTCCTTAAAACTCTGGGTCTGCCGCTGACCTTTATGTGACCTTGGCATCCTCTGATATTTGATTTTGATGATTCAAGTTCCAGGCAATATTAAAATGTCACTGATGAGTAACTCTTTAAGTGACCTTTAGGCTAATTTCCTTTTTTTTTTTTTTTTTGCCAAAAAGAAGATCTAGTGTCTGTGTCTATGTTAATACTAATCTAATAGGGAAATTGTCTTCCCTTTATTTTGAAGGCAATGACACTGCAGTACCAAAATGTAAAGTTTGCAAGTGTAGACGTGGACGATGCTCAGGTAAGAATTCTGAGTCCTTTCCTGTCGATACATAAAACCCTAATGCAATGCCGATGACAGAGCTGTCTCAGTGATTATATAATCAATTTAACATTTTTTTTTTCTGATAAACTGTGGTGAACGCCCTCATAATGTTCTGATAGGTTTTGTACTGCTATAAAAAAGAAGAGCAATGATGTGGTTCTCCTGCGGGCCCTCTGCCCTCCCATACTGTGGCAGACATTGCTAATCAATCCCAGAATTCTTTCCCACATCTTATGGACTCCGCTCTAGAATCCTACTCAGCAGAATTGCTCTATGCATTGAACTTAACTCAATGCATTGAACACTTTTTAATATACCTTGCTTTCCGCATTCTACAATGCTGTATTTTGTGGTTTTGTGGGGTTTTTAAACATCACAAGGAATTCCAGGAAATCCATCCCTCTTGCTCCTCCCTTCCTCATCCTCCCCAAAAATCAATCTCATGTTTTATTTAAAACTTACCTAGTTCATTTTGTACCTCGGACACACAATGTGTCTGTAAAACTGTTCTTCCAAACATTTATTTATAATGAGGAAAAAGTTATAACACGTGACCTTTACATTCATTAGATTGAATTTGAGCTTTAGAATAAAAACAAAAAGAATAAAAATAAAAAATCTGTTATTCACCCCTTTTGTTCTTTAATACATGTGTGACCTATTACCAGTTCACCTCTATAAACTCAGCTCCTTCATCTGTAAAGCAGAGTAGTAATACTTAACAGAATATAAAATGAGATAAAATATATGACATAGTGCCCATAATTGTAGTTTTATTTTCCATTTCCTTTACGCTTCATTAAAGTATGACAGGATTTACTATCCCTTTAGGCTGAATCATACACGATGCTTTCAGATTACACAGCAAGGAACATTATCTTTTTTATATTCATCAAATTGTACAACTCGCACTACAATCAATTTTAGAATATTTTCATCCCTCTATAAAGGAACACTTTTGGAGTTTTAGGGTTCATCATCAGTTCCCTCTATCCCCCACCCCCAATCCTAAACAACCAGAAATCTACATTTTGTCTATAGATTCACTTGTTCTGACCTTTTGTATAAGTGGAGTCGTAGAATCCATGGTGCTTTGGGACTATGTTTTCAAGGCTCAGCCATGTCATAGTGTATATTAGTACTTCATCCTTTTTCTTGCTTAATACTAAAATACTATCTTTTATTTATTCATTCATCCATAGATGAACATTTGGGTTATTTCCACCTTCTGACTATTATGAATAATATCAGCATAATCTATGTGTATATGTCTTCATGTCTCGAGTATCTGTCTAGAAGTAAAATTGTTGGGTCCTATGGTAACTCAGTGTTTAACTTTTTGAGAAACTGAAACTGTTTTCCAAAGTAGCTGCAACATTTCACTTTCCCACCAGCAGTGTATGAGGGTTCTGATTCTCCACATGCTCATAAACATGTGTTATTGTTTGACTTTTCAATTATAGCTCCTAGTCGTTTAAAGTGAAAGAAAATGCATAATTTTCTGCCCTCATGTTTATTAGTTATCATTGTGGTCATGAAAATTGTGAGAGCAAGAGAGAAGAAAGAGGAAGAGAGGATGTGCTTTGGGTGGCAGGGAGGAGATTTAGTGCCACAAAATGATAGGTATCTTAGAAAAGTCCAATTCTGTTGATCCTGTGGGTGGCTAGTTTTGTTTTGACCCTTAAGCAAGATAAACAAAAACTGACATTTGAAAGCCGATTGCATGGATTAAACTAATTGAAATTCTTACATATTTTTGTCTTTGGTTCCAAATCTATCACAGATGGGCAGTGAAGAGAAATAGAACTTAAAAGAATAAGGCTATAAGTGCTAGACCATTATACCATCCATGTCTCCAGTATGAATTATAAAGGGACCGTGAGTCTTTCCTATTTTTTGCAGTATGCTCTCTCCATGCTGGATTCTACCATAGCTCCCCTCTGCAATCTTTCACAAGATCTTTTAAGTAGACTTTACTTAGAAAAGAAGGTATCCTGCCATTTACAACAACATGGATGAATCTTGAGCACATTGTGCTAAGTCAGATGCTATGGACAGAAAAGACAAGAACTATATCACTTATATATGGAATCTGGAAAAGTCACACTTGTTAAAAGAAACAGACAGTGAAATGGTAGTTCCTGGAGGTTAGGGTAACTTCCTCCCAGTAGTGTTTGAGGGTATAATCTTGCTAGCATTTGAGGATATAAAGGCATGCAAGTGGTAAATAAGTCGCAGAGATCTAACGCACAGTATGTGAATATAGACAATAACATTGTGCTATAATGTAATGTGATCAATATTGCTCTTATGGTAATATTGCAATATAAATATATCAAAGTAATATTGTGTACACCTTACATTTTTAAAATGTAACATGTTACATTTTAAAAAGCCCAGCTCTTTCAGTCTTTTAATATCTATTGTATTTCCACCTCCATCTCTCACCCTCGCCTACAGCTCTGGGATGGGAAAGCTCAGGAATGCCGGAAACAGTCATTTTCTCTTGTAACGTTCCTAGAGACTTTGAAAGTACATTTTTAAAAGGTTCTGTGCAGGAGAACCTGTAAAGTATCAGCCTTCCCTGAGCTGTCAGACAAACCGCCTAAGAAGTCACCCAACCCCATACTTGGCACAGAGAGGAGACACCAAATTTGTGACTTCATGCCATTTCTTTTTTCCCTAGGAGTTGGCCCAAACTTATAACATCAGAGCAATACCGACATTTCTACTCTTCAAGGAAACCCAGGAGGTATGTTTCCATGGTAACTAGCAGACTTGAATTAGATTAAGAACCAGAGAGCCTAAATAACACCTGAGTGTCCGGGTGGATTTAAAAAAAAACAACACTGCACTGCATTTATTTCTAGTACTTAGCAGTGTAATTCTTAGTTTCTGAACTATACCTATTAGTGAGGGGTTAAAAAAAAGCATTAATATAACAAACTTCCCGATTTAGTGCATCTGTGTCCAGTTCTGTAAGAAACACCTCATTATTGCCCTTTTCTGGGGCAGAACCATTCACAGGGTATCTTTAAAAAGAAGAACATGATGAAATTCTCACCCAAAAGTTCATGAATCACTAGCAACATTTGGAGAAATGTACAAAAATGATCACAAGGATAGACCGCTGAGTGGCTGATCATGTAGGTCCTAGGTTCAAATTTCTTTGTTTCAAATATCAACTCTACCACTTGCTAGCAGTTTCTTTAACAACCTCTTTGTATCTTATTTTCCCTATCTGTAAAAATACAGGTCATAACAAGTTTTCCCTTCACAAGGTTGTTGTGAGAATTAAATGAATTTTAGACCCATCTCTCCATGCAGTGCTCAGTCTGTTATGTTAGTTGTTGTCTTGAAGATATCAAGGGAAATAAATACTTGGTGTTTGATGAAACTAGTAATGGCATATATGGCCAGAATTGCTAACAACTGTTCATACCTTATGAAATGTGTTTTGCAACACACTTAGGAAGGAATACTTCTGCTACAGAAATACATGAAAAAATAAACAACAAAGTATATAGTAATAGTAATATTATTCTGATAAAATATGAAGTACTCTGAATTTCTTTTTTAGTAGAATGGCTAAGGGATTTATGAACATCTACTCTTTGAAATACTATACAATTTTAAAATGTTATGAAGGATTATGTATAGAAAAAAATCCGGGATTATGTAAAGTAAAAAATATTACAAACTTTGTAAATATTATATCTTCAATATAAAGAAGAAAGCATTTGATATGCTAGCTGTGGAATTTTATTTTCAATTTCTATTTGTATGTATTTGCTGCAGTATAATTGGTGCAATAGATTTAAATAATTTTTCCAAAGAATACCATGACATTTCATGAGTTTTTACTTGAAAATCGAAGCTATTTAACAAAGGCACCTTCAACTTCTCCGCCTACATTTCAACTTTTCTCCAAAGAAACCCTCCCTTTCCCTTCTTAGTCAATGTGTTTCTTTAGGGCATTGTCTCCAGACCTAAACCAATCCATGAACTCTATCCCCATCAAGAATGAAACTTTGACTCCAGACAAGCCAATGCAAACCAACCATAGAAAATTCCGGGGCTTTGCTTAAGTGACTAGGCAAAAGCCATTGCTTTTGATTTCACTGGATTTGAACAAGGGAAGATAGAAAGCGAAGACTCCTAGAGCTAGCTGGCTGTAACAGGAAACCTGAAAATGAAGCTACCATACAAAGGAAAAGTCAAACCCAGGGCTTTTACTAACATTGGCTGAACCCTAAATCTCTTCATGCAAGAAAACTGAAGTACCGCATAGATTCTTTAGTAATGAAAACTTTGGGTGATTCTTTCTGTCTTTTGAAACAAAAATGTTCTAATGAATATACTCAGACCTGTTTTCTTCATTCCATGCTCTAATTATTGAGCAAGTAGACTATATTTACTTTTTTCAGCTGTTGTTTTCCACTTATTACCTCCTCTACTCTCTTGGAAGTCACCAAGGAGTCTTCTGGAGCCTAATTTAAATAGCCATTTTTCAGTCTTTGTATTCTTAAGTTAAACAAACAGCTTCTATATACTGGAAACATGCTCCTCTTCTGGCTTGTACCCCTGAGTCCCTCCCCAAGGTCTCCTATGGTTTCTTTTTCTGTTGATGTCAATTATGTGTTTGCCAAAGTTTTATCTTTTTTCCATTCTACCTTGCCCCTTTTAATAATTTCATCCTTAATTCTAGTTCTACCTGCAGATACTCTTAACTGAGATCATTACAGTAGTCCTCCTCAGCCCCTAGTTAACTCCATAACTCTTTTCCAAACAGATCCTTAACAATATCATGTATGTCATTTTCTTATTTAATATTTGCTTATTTCTGTTGTCTACAGAATCAAGACTAGATCCTGTGTTCATGTCTTACTTTCAAGTTTTCTAAAATTTTGATACAATCTTCCTTTCCAGGTCTCATTTCTGTTTGACTTGAATCTTAATCTCATACATTTTCCTCTTACTAGTCCAAGCACTTGGAGGAATTTATGCTAGATTTGAAACACCAGTGTCTAGAAGAATCCATCCTCAAAAAATAAAAACAAAAAAAAAACCCACTTATTTGGTTTTGTTTAAATAATAAGTGAACAGGGCCTCCCTAGTGGTGCAGGGGTAAAAGTCAATGCTATCAAGCTATTGTCAACCACTGCATGAGTTCAATCCCTGACCAGGTTGCTGACCCAGATGGCGCAGCAGACCTCTTCTGTCTCACCGGCTGCTCCCCTCAGCAGTGTATTTCAGTAGATCTGCCTGTTTTGCTCCCCACTCTGTCTCTGGTGAATCCTCTCACACTCACCCCTCCCCCCTGGACCTCTGGCCTACACCACAGTTCTTGTATGCATAAATAAAAAAAAAAAGAGGGTGAACAAATGAAAGAGTGAATACTGCTCTTTCCCCTGCATCCACTGCCAGTTGTGCCTTCCCTGGTGATTTTGTGTTCATGCCAGTATAATGCAGGGAAAGTTTCTCTCTAGTTCAGAAGAGCTTTCTGGTTTCATCTCTTCTGTAGATGATATTGCTTGATGGCTGCTGCTACAACAGTTTGCTTTCCACTTTCTGAAATAAAACTTTTGTGTTCTCAACTGATTATGCACGTAGCTTCTTGAGCAAATCCATAGCTGTGCTTTTAGCTTTTGAGGAAAGGCTTGGGCCTGCTTGCTCTCGATTTGCATGGAGGTAGAAGAGCTCTCAATTGGGTTCTTAAAAACTATTGTTTCTTAATTGGTGTCTACAGACTAAATCACTTTTGAATTGATGGAACAAAATGCCTGTGTCCTAGGGATCATTAAGGATATCAAATCTGAATTTTCTGCCAGTTAGCTAATGGAAAATAAAATTAACTGAATTGATGGTACTGTCCATTAAGCTGATCCACCACCCCATAGTCTGATTCCAGAGTCATTCAAGAAGCCTCTGATTAGCTTGTGGATACCCATGTCCCAACACATTTTCATGACAGGTGAATTTCTCGTTGAAATTACTAACTTAGCACCTTGGTTGTGAAGTTTTGTCTTCTTTTTTAAAACTTGAGATCATTGATATCACAAAATACAAATGAATCCACTTCTAAACTTTGTGTAATCACAGCGCCAAAGAGATTCACACCTAGATCAATTTAGATGTCACTTGAAAACCTGCAAAGAAAAGATTTGTCATGTGGGCTCCACTTGACAAAGAATATCGATTTTTTGTGCAGAAGACAAAGGCCAAAGACAAAGGGAAAGGAATTCTAAAGAGATGGAGTCAGAAATCCTTTACCTCTTTTGACTCATTTCCCAACATTTGGTGCCTGAAAAACACTACAGGATCTTCACTTCCACCACTGCATCTAGAGAGTGGCAATCAACCCATGGTCCCCCTGAAATCCACGCCCACCCCCTGCGTTCTACCTTACAGTGGTCTGCACAGGAAAATCTCTGAAACTAAAGAAGTTTGGAGTGACTTGGCAAAACGACCATGTGAATTTCTTTCTCTCTCAATAGAATTGACGAGGAAGGCTTCCAGGGATACCACTGCTTCCCTGGCAGAGAAAAACTAACTTCACTTCTTTGAGACCATTTCCATACATGTGTTCCTCTCTTTCATCTAGGACAATACAACTGAAAAACTGACTTACTGAAGCAGTGAAGGACTGCTTATCTAGCATTGAAGAAAACCTAGAGTCCAGCTTCTATTGAGCAATGGTATAGGAAATGTCTTACCATTTCTGGTAAAATATCTGGCAAAGAACCACTGTCCATTATGCCTTTTAAAATGTTCATTGTGTAAAAGGCTTTCTGATAATTCCTCATGAAGCACAGACTTAGAAGAACATTTACTTCCCCTGAAAATATGATCTGCTCTGTTGTGTTAGATTAAGAGCCTCAGGGACTCCCTTGGGTTTCTCTTTCCCACAGTTGCAGAACTGTCCAAATGGCCTCCTCTGCTCAAATGCGGGAGTCTCCCTCGCCTGCAGCTTTCTGGCCTCCCCTACCTGCCACTCCCACACTGCCTCATCTTTTAATGATTTTTGCTATTTTATCTTGCCCTTATTCCAGCTCATTTCAAATATTCTCAAAAAGATATAGACTGTGGTGAAATAAAATGTTAAATAAAATTCAAACAAAAGAAGCTACACAGCAACGATGGACTGTCATGGCGAATTCCCTGGTGCTGGGAGTTTTCTTGGGCAGGTTGGATGAATATTAAGTAGGGAGGAGATGTAAACAACTGTAATCATTTCACAAAGGAGAACAAAGGAGAAGGAAAAGCAAAGCAAATTCCAGGTAATAAATAATGTGGGCTTGTTCCTTCCTGCTATATTCTTCAGTGTGTTCATCTGGAACATCATATTACATCCCAAGATGACTAATTGCGATCTTTCAAAAAAAAATGTTTTTTGTGGTGTCTTCTGGGGGCAGGAAGGCACCCAAAATTCTGACTGATTTTTGTAACCAGAATATTACATTGTATTCTATTTAAGCAATTCTATTTAAGCAATTCATAAATTTGGTTTAGAGGTCCTCTTAAAATCCAATAAAATCTATAAACTCTCCAGAAAAATTCACATATGCACATGAACCATAAGGTCCATATAATGCTAGAGTGTTCGATGACTCTCTGAAGTCCACCTGTGATCCCCAGCATTAATCACTTTGGTTCCAGACCAAAGTAGGGGAAAAGTAGAATAACAAAGACTTAGCAGTTCTTGGCCAACTGCTTAGGTATGGGCCAACTATCAAAATTTGTCTTTGTCTTTTATCCTATGATATTAAAGTTAAATGGCTTCCCGGAGCACTTCAAGAGTGATGGGATATGGCTACACAGATGCTAATAGATTAATTATCCCTAGATGAATAATTCAGAAGAACTGATGTCTCCTGTGAAGTGGGAGGAAGCTCTTGCTCTTTTGCTTGTGAACTGCAGGACTCCTGCTGAGGCCATGGAAGTCATTTCCAGCAAGCGCACTCCCTGGCTCCAGGGTGTGCTAGAAAGGGGACAGGATTGTCTTCAAGGGCCAGTCAAGGGCAATAGTGAGACAACAGGAAGTAGGAGGGTGGTGAATCACCTGAAGAATCACCTCCCAAATGCATGCCGTTCAAGGTCATAAAAAACAATGCTTATTCCACTTCTAAGAAAAAGTCTTAAGACTAGTTTTTGCCTCTGTAGTCAGATGAGTGGAGTTGAGCCCTTTGTCTGCCTCTCCTTAGTGGGTGACCTTGGGAATATGCCTTAGTCTGCTTGAGGCTGTTTCCTGCTCTGGGAAATAGGGGCCATCCCATGCCTCTTTGAATGAGTGTCATGAAAATTTGTGTTCCTCTGTATAAATGAACTGCCAAGCATTAGAATTAGTACCTGCCATAAAATGCAGCTATTATTAGCACCCTAGCATCTACCTGTGTGCCTGTCTCCCTGATCATTTAGAAAGAGAAACATTAAAAGTTATGGGGCCACTAAAGCTCTTTTAAGAACTACAATAGTCGGCTGAGCATTCGCATGTTACCTCCCCAGTTACATTTGACCTGTTAGGGGTTGTGTTAGGTACAGATGGGGTTCTGCGTAAGGAGAAAAAAACTCTCTCGTGGTCTTCAGGATTTTGAAGGATGCAGCTCCCTAAAGAAGGTTACATAGCAGCCCCATAAGCAGCTGAGACACTGACGGAGATTAATGGGCTGGAAGAGGCAAGCACTAAGTGAGATGAAGAGCGCGTCAGGAAGGGGCAGCAAACATTTATCACCATTAGCAGCCCTCAGCGCCATTGCCGAAGATGCTACTCTCCACTTTGACTCTAGCAACTGAGAGGCATTAATTATTTGTGTACCTCTTTTCTCCAGGTCAGGAATTGGGGTGAGGCAAGTGAAGCCAGACAGTGCAAGGATAGGGTGGAATCTTATCCTTATTTGAGTTTTTGATCTTTTGGTCAACGTGAATTTTTGGCATTCATTTTTCGTACTTTAAAAGTTATTTAAACAGTATCTTGATTACTGAGTTTTGGGCACTCCTTAAATTTTATACCTGAATCTCTGCCCTATGCTCTCAATTTTAAATCATTGAAAAGAGGCATGTTTGGTTTGGTGATTTGCCGGAAGGGCTTACAAGACTCAATGGCAGATTATACCCCTGGCTAAGATTTATTACAGCAAAGAATACAGAGTAAAAGGTACGCATTGATGGAGCGCAGAAACAGGTCCATCCAGAGAGAGGGCATTGCTTCATTATTTTATTCTTGCATATATTTGAAAATGGCCATCATAAAAGTTTTTTTCAGACTGATTGTTGGGCTTAGGTAATTCTTTTGTACTTCAGCAAGGATATCATATCCCACTGATCTCTGCAAACTGGAGCTTATCATTGTCATTAGCACTCCTTGCCCGGGTGGCAGCAGGCATATAAAATGAGACATTGAGAAGAGATAAGTAAGCCTTGCTTCCTAATGTGTCAGGGTGGAGTGTGCCTTTGAGAGCACAATCAAACTTTCAGGTTAAAATGAGAAAACATTTTGACTAGAACACAAATGCTATCTGCCTTGTATGTATAGATGGATGGATGGATGGATGGACTAGACAGAAATAAACTAATGAATAAGCTGCTTCTCATTCATTAACTACCTTTATTAAGCTCCAGTATACAAAGCCCAATGGTAGACAGGGAGATAAAATACGACATTTATCTCTGGCAAACATTTATCTCTGACTTAAACTTCTAAGTCCTCCCGGCAAATCACCAAACCAAACAGGCCTCTAGAAATCAACTTAACTAACCTCACTTCAGTTCTGAAATCATTCATTCAGCACCTAAGTATAAGGATCTGGGCTAGATACTAAGGTGAAGATAAGATACAGTCCCTCGCCTCACTTCCTAGTAGGAAGACAGATAACATAAGCAACTCTTTAAAAGTGGAATGCGTAGGACACTATGCAATCATGAAGACTTCAGGGAGGACTTCTTGAGTTCAGTCTTGAAGAAGGGTAAGATCAACAAGAAAGAAAGTCAGGAAGAAACAAGGAGTTATAAAATAGCCTGGGTATGTATCAGGAATGATGATAAGCGCCACAAAGAGATTTTATCTGTTTTGTTCATAATGTCTGGCTCATAGTAGGCCCTCAATAGTTGTTAAATTAAACGAAAAAGGAATCAAACTAGGGAGAGCTGCTAGAGTTCAGAGTTTGTGGTAGAGAATGGTAGTGAGGTGGCTAGGACAAAATGAAGGAATCCTTGTAAGACACTTCAATTTTACAGTGATGCGGAAACTGTGGAGAAGTTTATGAAGAAGGGTAGCATCATTGGATTTGTGTTTTTGAGGTGAATTGGGGAGAAGGGATCTAAGAGGCACAAGACTGGAGACAGAGACAAGCTCTGAGCTGTTGCTAAAGTCTAAGTGAATGTTGATGAGTTAAAATCCAAGGAATCAAATGACAAATAGAATGTCACCTATAGTTACCAGCATGGCTAACATGGAAAGCACTAACAATACCAAGTGTTGTCAAGTATGTGGAGCAACTGGAACTCTCTTCCTCTGTTAGTGGAGTATATTTTGAGAAAACCACTTTGCCAAACTCCTACTAATGTTGATCCCAAGGGTCCCATTTTCAGGTATACAACAGAAGTCAACAGGAAAGGGGCCTGCAAAGATATCCCCCCAAAGATACAGAAAGAACATTCTTAACAGTATTATTGGTAATAGCCCAAGTGAATACATTGTGTTACCGTTCCATAATGGGATATTAACTAAACCCTGAAAAAAATGAATGATAAATCTCATAGGTGTGATGTTGAGTAAAAGAATCTACACAGAGAAGAATATGTACTGTGGAATTTCATTTGTAAGAATTTGAAAGTAGATTGAACTAATTCATGATGAAAAATTCAAAGGCTTCTTCCCCCTTGTATGGTAAATAGACCTTTGGACACTAGGTTATGCTTGGAAGGGAGGTTCTGAGTCCTGGTCAAACTGTTCTAACCTGGACATGCTTTCACAGGTATGCTCTCTTTTTAAATAATCCTCTAAGTGGTGTGCCTATAATTTCTGCAACTTCTGAATGTATATGGATTTTTTAAATGTAACCTTGGTTTCCTGGCTCAGGTAGAGGGTGGGTGTTGGTATTCTGTGCTAGGTTCAATGCATCTAAAAGAAAGAGGAGTCAAATTCCACAGTAGCCAAAGTGCTTATTGAGCTTGTGGTTTCTGGCTGCCCTTGGTGGTGACCCAGTGTCACGGCACAGGCATGTCACCCTCATGCTCATAGAAATCACCCCTCCTGGAAATCACCACTCTGGGCTGCGCCCCTCCTATTTCTCATACCCCTAGACTCTGCCTCCCCTTCATGAGGGGAAGTCTCCTCCCTGAAGAAAAAGCCCATCTTTTGCCTCCACCCCCAGCAAAGGCTTTCACACTGCCCTTTGGCTGTGGGGGAGATCCTAAGAGAAGCAGGCATAACCAGACCCACAAGATATGTTGCCATGGGGTAACACAAATATCTTCTGAGTGAGGGTCGAGGCAACTGTCTAGCTTCCCATGACGGTGCTCCTGGGGAACAGACATGCCTTAGGAAAGAGTCATCCCTTCTTTACTGCATCTCTTCTGCGCAGCTGTTACATGTGCCTTTGTTTGAGTTAAACCACCACTGAAGCAGAGGAAGAGAGGGCAGAGGCTCAGGAGGACTCTAGAACAGAAACCACAGGGAAGGACTGCAGGCATAGTGCCGCTGCAGACGTGGTGACTGCCAGGGAGAGAGACTGCCAGCCAGATAGAATCCCCAGACTTCTCACACCATGTGTTCCATCTTGTCCTTGGTAAGAGATAAGAAATGATGTTCTTTGAAGGACATGTTGAGCTATTTAAGAAGTCCCGATGCTTCCCATGTAAAATGAGTTCAAAAAGCATCCCCTCCTCTCCAGCCTCCAGCCTCAGAGAGCCTGCTCAGGCTTCTTTGCCTCCCCCTTGTCCCTCACTTGCTCGAAATGGACTCAACACACTGGTTACTTGGTTAAGCTTAGTATCCTTTTCCTTCTCCTCACCAAGTCCCTTCATCCAGGGGGACAAGCCCTGCCTGTGTTCTCGCCAGGAGTTCTGCTCTAGGTCCATGCTCTGGCCTCAGGGGGTCATGAAACTCCCTTCATGAATGAAGCTGCCGTCCTGCTGGCACCTGACTCAGGAAAAGGAGACTTTGACAGATCCTTTCTGACACCTTTCTCCCCTGGCAGCCAATGCCAAGAGAATATTTATAAAGGATATGGCTGCAAAGCAACCCAGATAAATCATGAAATTCTGCACCCACACTTAGGTAACCCTATTCTCAAGACTCAAAATTGCAATTTGCTGTTGTAGAAGTGGAGTCGTGGGCGAGCCGGTAAGTGAAATGGGATCAAGATGGAGACACAAATCTGGGGTTTACTTTCAAGGCAGAGAATGAACCACAGTGGCCTCAGGCAGCACAGAGGTAGAATGCTGCTGCCTGGGAAAGCAGAATCATTGCATGGGGTGCGGGGGGGGAGACACGACACTTTCTTCTCCGCTGCACACTGTGCACTGAAGTTAGTTCTAGACTTTTCCATCCCCTGCCCAAAGTCCTAACCCCCTTTCTAGCTGCTGAAACCTCCCTCACTAGAGACTCAAGTCTTCACCCACTCCCAGCTTCAGATTACCCACATGCTTCCTTCTCTACAGCTACCTGTTACAATTGGCTAAATTGATAATGAATAGTAAGGGGCTTTAACTTCCATATTTCATCAAATATAAGATGACAGATGCACCATTCTTTTATATACTAGTGAAAAGTGTTCCAAATAAAATATACCATTGACTGTGAAATGCTTCCTGATTTAGAGAAGTGGAAATCTGAAAAGAGAAAGCATTTCCTTAGAATCAAGTGACTAGAATATATTGTAGAAGTCAAGGAAGAGGAAATCACAGGCCATTTCATATCAGGAAATCTTGTATGTGAGTTAACATCCTCAGTAACAAAGCACAAAGGTTCTGGCACATTTCAGTGATTTGATTTTCCTCATTTCCAACATCATTCTTTATGTTTTGGATCTTAGAGGAATATTATGAAGAAATATAAAAATCAAAATATTTGCATAAATAGTTTTGAAATGTCCCAGGTAATTAGGACATCAGGAATTTAATCTATTCTGTTCAGTATGTTTAAAGTACCTTGCAGACAAGGGAATTGAGTAGAGGATAATTTTACAAAGAGCAACAAGGAAAAGTTTCAGTATCATTGCAATGTTTGAACCAGTAAATATTTCCCCTTTGTGTATTTGTGAACAGATTTTTGAATTTTGTGGAGCCGATGCTGAAAAATTGGAAGTGAAGATTCGAAAACTAATGTAAGCTGGTCTCCAAGACAAAATACACTTGCAACATTTTCAAAGACCACAGCAGATGTGTTTGTGTTTTTATTTCCAGCAAATACTCTAACATCCTACTGGTTTCTTTCCTAATGCTTGATAAATTGAATGCCATACTGCAGTCTGTCTGCAAAGTTGCTAAAGAATCTTGTGACACCAGAGATTGTGTAATTTCCACTCTCTAACTTGACCTTCCCACTTCTCTCAGGGCATCCCTTAGGCAATGACAAAGGCAAAGACTTTTTGACACTCACAAGAGAGGCTGTGCACACTGAAGTAATACTGGGTCATCAAGAGGGCTTTCCAGAGAGTTCCAAAGATGGAATCTTTGCACTGATTCCTTTTTGTCCAGTGCACCTGACTATAAGGTGGCTTCTCCCCAGTGGAGCCATTGTTTGTATACAAACATCTTCTCTCCCTGATGACCTTTCACAAATTCTTCTAGAAATTTAAAAAAAAAAAAATCCCACAAAAACAAAATCCAGGGCCTCCTTGGTGGCGCAGCGCTTAGGCGCTGCACTTTGGAGCTATCGGCAGTGGCAACTCAAGTTCGACGCCTGGCTGGGGAGATTCCCACATGGCGCAGCAGACCTCTCCCACCTCACCCACTGCTCCCCTCAGCAGTCTGTTTCCATTTATCTGCCTGTTCTGCTCCCCACTCTGTCTCTGGTGAACCCTCTTGCCACCCCATGCCTCTGCCCTGTACCCCAGCTTGTATGCATAAATAAATCTTTAAAAAAAAAATCCAGAAAATCCTTTCAGTACCAGTAATGTTTGCTCTATTTCTGTTCCTGTTTTCTCTCAGATAACTCGGACATTTACAGCCCAGAGAAGATGGCTTGTTCTCATACCAGCCATGCCCATGCTGGGGTTCTTCATTCATAGAGTAGACGAAGCTTCCCCTAGCCATTAATGGCTAAGATTTTGCTAAAACATACGATCCATGTGTTTTACTAGAATTCTTTGACAAAGAGTAGAAGCAGCCAACAGATGCTAGCTTAAGCAAAAATGGACTATATTAATTATTCAAAAAATATTATTGGGTGCCTACTCTGTGCCAAGCACTGTTAATAGACATCTAAAATAAAATTTGGTGCAGAGATTGCAAAGGTAGGTAGGTAGGAAGGCTTCACATGAGATTAGAAATAAAGGGAGGGAGGATTTGGGTGCCCAGGTATTCCTGAGTATTTCTGTCCTCTGCTTTTCTCTTTTCCATCCTTTCTGTTGCTAGAGATTGGTGTTCCTTGTTATCCACTCCTTGTGCTGAAAAGTAGCTCCCTGGTCTGAAATGACTGTTGAAAGTGGGGAAAGGCTTATGAAAATTGCTGGTCTCAAAGTCAAACAGACTCAGACTTGAAGGTTACAAGAACATTTTGGTTCCAAGAAGTTTTGGTCCTTTAAAAAAAAAAAGTTAGGTACTGTTAGAGCAGGGTTGCTTCTTTCCAGCCCAGACCCTCACCCCCAGTGGGGCAGATGGAAAGTTCATGGGGTGAGGAAGCCGTGCACTTTGTTTGAGGGGTCTGATTGTTTGTCTGCCTTGAGACGAAATCAAGCCTGGCATTCCTTTCCCTTCAGCCTCACCTCACCACGGAGCAAGGATGGAACGTTCTAGGGCCCCTGACCTGTAAATCTTTGGACCTAGGTGTGTAAGCTCATCAGGCAGGAAAGGGGAAGAGGTGTTCCCCACCCCAAACTCTCCAAAGCAAGAGTCCAGGGAGGCTGGAACTGTTACTTCCCCCCCTCCCAATTTCCCAGACATGTCATTCAATCGAGCTCTGGTGAGCCCCAGGTAGAAGCTGGGCCAGACAAAATTTCCTTGCCAGGTATGGTGGCCTGGAGCTAATCCACTCCAGAGCTCCAGGCTGCTGACAGGGCAGTGAATGTGGCCAGGAAGCAGTGGAGAAACCCCTGGGCTGCCACAGCACTGGACTAGTACAAGTGGGTGAATGAATATACCTGTCACCCCAGCGAAGGCACCTCCCCATCCCCAGAGTAATATGTGCAAGTTTGAGATGGTAGTCGAGAGCATGTGGGTACTGAAGCCAGTTCACCCAGGTCACCATTCCTTTGCAAAGAGCAGCCATGGAAATGTCTCCAGATAGAGGCAGGGTGCAGATGAATTCCATGCCCAGTGTCTGCTGGTTTGCACTCTGCAGTGCGTGTTAGAGCAGGCAACTCTTTAGTTTTCTTTATTGTTATTTCAGACCTGCCTTCCGTTTTAACAGTAAGACAGGAGACGCCTTAGAGTCTAAGAGATTTCCCTGGAAACTGAAGTCTTCATCTCACTTTCAGCAGCCAAGATCTCCACGTGATTTCTCTTGCCTAAGAAAGGGTACGTGCTTTTATAATGGTCTTTCTATAGGGAGAGGAAAAGAAAACCAGAAGACACAATTTTTGCCCTGTTGTCTAATGCTGAGTTGTATGTTTTTGCCAATGCACTATTTACCTGTCAAACCCAAATAGTATTTTCCAGCTGAGCCACAACCTAATAATGGTTCATAAGGTGTAATTGAGTAGGTCAGCATTTTGTTAAAAAATATCAGTGTGTTTACTGTAGTAATGGTGGGCATATTTCATGAAATACACACACACACATATGGTCACAGTGTAAAATATATTTCTTACTGTGGATTCTAGTAAGTCTAGACTGAAACCATCAGCATAAATTTCATCTTTATCAGGATGACCCAGGACTGGAGTTTTCAAGGTGAGGTTCTGGGACCAGAAGCTTGTTCAGCACCAACTGGGAACTTGCTAGAAATTCACATTTTCAGATCCTCACCACCAACTCCAGACACCCTGAATCAGAAGCTGGGTGGGGTTGGATGTGAGTGGAGGACTCCAAGTGACTCTGATGCTCATGCTGAAGACCACTGATAAAATATCTCAAAGACTGGTGACAAACATCAGTGAGACAAAGAGTAATGACAAGAAGCAACTGGAACCCTTTTTATCAACAGTGAGGCTCCCAAAGCCCCCACACTATCTCATTTAATGCTCCTGCAGCCCTATGAGATGGGCACCACTGTTCTCATTGTATCGAGCCTGGAGTTCAGAGAGGCGAAGCACCTTGCCTGAGATCACACAGCTAGTAAATAGTAGAGCCCAGATGTGGACCCAGGTGTACTACACAAAATCATAACAATGATAAACTAATATGGAAAATGTTTCTCAAAGCAAATAAAATCTATTGCTATGATCAGTCCTTCCCTGTGTCATCCTCCACCCATTGTGCTCGTGTTAGAGGAATTTCCCTGACACAGACCTCCCAGGAATGTTCCTGAAAACGTGTGTGACACCAATAATTATTAGGTGTTTCATATGTGCTTACTATTAAAAAAAATCTCAAGGCTCTTTTCAAATCAAGTTTCAAAGGCAAATATTTGAGATTTGCAGGCGAGGTATCCTTTTTTGATCTATTTCCTTACATCGTTGTTTATTAATGTACATGATTTTTCCCAACAGGTGTAGTCCCTGTAATTCTACCACCAACATCGGCGCTGTGACCCACCCCCACAATCCCTTGTGCTCTTCCTGCCACTGCTTTGACCCCCTCCTCTCTCCCCTGCTGTATACCTCAGACCTGTGGATCAAAAAGTTGTGGTACATATACATGATGGAGTACTACTTAAGGATCAAAAAAGATAAACTCATGACATTGGCAGCAATGTGGAGCTGGGTGGAGCTGGAAGGGAGTATGCTTAGCGAAATGACTCAGAAAGAAAACAAAATGTTGGATGATTTCACTTATATGTGGAACATAGAGAAAGTGAACAAAAAGACAGGAAAAAACAAAACTTGCAGGGGCCTCCCTGGTGGGGCAAGGGTTGTTAAGTCTCAGCAATATGGAGCTATCCACAGCTACTGCAGCAGCCAGGGAGCTTCCCACATGGCGCAGCAGACCTCGCCTGCCTCGCCCACTGCTCCCCTCAGCAGTGTATTTCAGTCAGTCTGCCTGTTCTGCTCCCCACTCTGGCTCTGGTGAATCCTCTCACTCCCCCCCACCCCCCACCTCTGGGCTATACCCCAGCTCTTGTATGCATAAATAAATTTTTAAAATCTTAAAAAACAACTTGCAAATGAGGTATCCTTTTAAAGGAAGCACTCATTTGAATTTCTCCTCAGGGCTTTTAAGACAAGAAATCTGTGAGTACATGAGAATGAGAGGTCAGGGAAGAGCATTAGGGAAATTCAAAGCGATATTCCGCACTTCTGGGAAGCCACTGTTCTCTTGGTGAACTTTACTCATTCTCCTAAAATAGGAATTTTCTCCAGAAAACAATTCCATCAACACAGAAAAGGCTTCAGGTGAGAATACAGTCTCAAGGCTGGATTTTCCAAGGTTTAGTCATTATCAGTTACTTTATATATATATGAATAAATTTATTTTGCAGCAGAAGGGTTATCGCTGGATCTTAAATAGAAGATGAGTGCTGTCCCCACAAGAAGAGGGAAGCTTCATAAGCAAATCCATTGAAAATAAAATGTTTTCAAGTCTGACTTTGTTGGTTTTCAGCCTGAGTGTGCTCTCTCCCCTCACTCCCCTCTTCTCTCTTTTTCAACAGGATGAACTAATGGAGAGTATCAAAGACAGAACAGCACCAAATGAGGACTTTTTTCTCTTGAGTAATTAGTATTGAAAGAGAATAAAAAAGGGATCCAGACAGGAAATGTGGGAACTCTGTAAGTATTCAAAAGTCTCTTAACCCTAAAACTACTGTAAAAAAAGAAATGTATATTCTTTTAAGTGTATACCTCAAAATAAAGAGTTCCAAATTGGGGGGAAAGGGAGAGAAGAAGGAAGGAAGGAATGAATTGCTAGTTTCCCATGATCCCCAGGGGATGCCTGTGCTAAAAACCAAAATTCTGCAGAATAAATTTAGAGATCTAATTGACTTTAATGGTTTATGAATTATATAGCATCACACCCAACAAGCAGAAAACTGCACAGAGTTGTCCAAAGTGGAAGGTTTTTATGGTGAGAAAGGCTGGGACAAGGTTATTAGCAAAAGAAAAAAAAGAAAGATTATTTCAGGCAAAGCCATCTTCCCTCAAAGAAAGGCAAAGGGTCTTATCACAGTAGCTCAGACCAGGAAACTCCAGGTTGGTTGGCGGAGAATTCCACTTTTGTGTGAAGCTGAAACCATGATTACGTCAGGTATTAAGTCTTGGGGGTACTCATCATGAACAACTCTACTTGGGATCTGTTGATTCCTTTTTTTGCCCTGTTTAAGTCCAAGCGTGTGTGTGTTTAATGTATATTGCTTTTCCTGTATGTACATACCTATGATAGTTTCATTTATAGATTAGGCAAAGTAAGAGAGTAACAATCACTAACAGTAAAATAGAACAATTATAACAATATACTATAACAACAGTTATGTGAATGTGGTCTTTCTTCCTCTCTTTCTCTTAATATCTTATTGTAAGTACTATTTTTGGAACTCCACTGAGGGCAACTTAAACTATAGAAAGTGAAACTATGGCTAGGGGAAGACCACTGTGATATACTCTCATTATGAGTCAAAAATATTTAATACTGCTTTCCTCACACTGCCACAAATCATTATCTGAAATGACCTCACTCAGTAACAGTGGTCAATGGACCATATCTTGTAAGTCACAATTTAGACAAAGTCTAATTATATGGAAAAAATTAGGGGGAAAAAATATAGATTGGATGGTCTCCTATAAATGACAGAACAAAGTTGTGACTCATTCACCTTTCTGCCACAGCCCTTCAGGAATTGTCACAGGAGACCTAGTGTCTGTCTGGGGAAAAACACTCTCTAAGGTCACAAGAGCCGGCGCCATCTTCCCCACCCCCCTACAGCCAACATCTCAGGTACCTGGATTATAACTCCCAGCATGCAATGAACAAGACTTCCTGAGTGGGGCTGCAGGGAAGGAGGAAGGAGCGAGGCAGCCATTGTGTGGGAAATAAGCAGACATGTAAGCCGCTGCTCCTGGGCTTTGCGCCTTGCACATTTAGTGCATTGGCAGGCAGCCTCTTTAGAGACAACGGCTGCCATTATCTTGGCCTTCTGGTGACTTTGGCTTGCATGGTACATTGGGAGTATTTGGACTCTACTCTCCAAGTCCACTGAGCCCTGCCTAACCTTCCTACCAGGAGGTGCTTTGGAATCCTGGCAACTTTGCTTTCAGACCTCACCCACTCCACTCTGTGCCCTGCCTGTTTGGCTGGGCTTTTGCCCATTTGGGCATGGGTGATTTCAGGGTTTGACTGGGAAGTACTTGAAATTCGCCCCCGCCTCCCGCCACACACCCACCCACTTCTCTGTCTATTAAAAAGTATTAGAGCACACTAGAATCTCTCCTTTGTACATGCAAGTGGCATGGACTCTTGGAACAATTTGGGGTCCCTGGGCACCTCTCCCTTTTGCCCTCCATCAGTCTTGGCTCCCTAACCAGGAATGAGCCTCCCTATTACACTCTGAGCTTCATGTTCATTTCCGGCCTCCTTCCATCCCCCATTCACCCCAGGCATTATTTTCATAGGGTGCTTTTCTCTGCATCTGAAATTTCCTCCCTCCCTCTCTGCCTGTCAACTCTAAGTCACGATCACCCAGCAAAAACATCATTCCTTCAAGGTCCCTCAGCCATAGGAGGCCTCCCTTAGCCATCATAGATAGGGAAAGGCACTCCTTCCCTTGTGTGTCTATCAAGTTGTGTGTGCAAATCCGTCAGAGCTGCCATCAATTATTATGTCTGCCTGGGATTGCCAGATAAAACACATGGTGCCTAGTTAAATCTGAATTTCAGCTAAATGAAGGACGGGTTTTTTGTGAGTAAGAATATCCCATGCAATATTTAACTGTATCCTGTATTTTTTATTTGCTACATCTGGCAATTGTGTATCAATCCCTGACAAGACTCACTTTCCTAAGGAGAAAGACTGCGAGTGTCTGTATTTCCACATACAATATCAAGGACATTTAATAGGCACTTAGTAGACACTTGGTAACTATGGGATGAATGAATGATTGCATGAATGGTTCATCCCACAGGAAACCCTAGGATTTCAACTAACCTCAGGAATACATTTCTATGTCTACCTAGAATTGCAGGTTTAAAGAATAAAAGGTAAAATGATCAAGTGGAATGCATTCCTAATCTATAAACTGTACCTGTGGAAAAGAGCAAAGGTATTGACATTTTTCTCCATCTGAAATGAATATAATAACAAGTCGCTTACTGCATGGTTTCTATATACTTTTCAAGTCTGTAATCTGCTCCCACACAAGTCACATTATAAGGATGAGAATTTAGCATACTGGGTCCAAAGCCAGGCAGAATAGTTAGCAGCATCAACTGGGAATGAATCTACTCCATGTTGGGGCCAGTTCTGTCTCTATTAATCAGGTGGCAATTAGTCACTGTACTTTGCTTTAAAGTTTTGCTGTGAGGAATCTGTGCAGGCACAGAAGAATCACAAGCTCTAAAATCAGACAGACCTGGTTTGCAGTTATGACTCAGCAGCTACTGGGTCAGAACCCTCTCTGGGCCTCAGTTTCTCATCTTCAAACCAGGTTATAATGTGACCTCCAAAAAGTTGGTGTAAGTATTAAATGGCGTAATGTACATGAAGTGCTTCGTATGTTCCAACCAGATTATAATCTCTTTGAAAACATGAACCCCTTTATTTTTCATTCCCTTTGTATGCCCAGCGGTCTCTAGTATAATATGTGTTAAAGAGTAGTTACAGAATAGACATCTCAGCAAACTGAAGTTTTTTAAATATTCAGTGTTTTACTGTCTTTCATAAAGTTGACAATATTTAACCACAGCAGGGTAGACAGCAATCAGCAAGTAACCTTTGTATGAGACTAATGGGCTGCGCAAGTGTCTTTCATAAATCATTGACAGACTACTCTTGGGCACATAAGAAAAAGAAAGAAGGAGCTGCCTCCTCCCTAAAATAGTGAAAATCAGTTTGGGCATAAAAACTGCTCTTCCCATATATTCCACCAAGACATTCTATTTGGATATATGCTCGAATCACGGGCACCCACCATTGGAAACACTCCTCCATGGGGATGTGGATAGTAGTGTTCTCATGAACTGCTCAAGAAAATAGTGCAGAATGATGGATCATAATCTACTCTCAGCACGGGAGCAATCAGCATACAGAAGCCAATCCCCAGGCTTAGTTCTTATTCACTCCCAGCCTAATGTAACTACAGTTATCATTGTTTGGATTTCCACATTAAAATACCTTGAGTTAAACCTAGAGAAGTCATCATTGGCATCATCTTACTTCCCCACTCCAAATCTCCTTGGTATTCTCTATTTTGGACAATGATAATCATTTTTCCACACATACAAGGAGAAAGTTGGAACTTTGCAGGATCTCTAACTCCCATTCAGCCTTGCATGCTTAACAGCCCATTCCCCTGTGGTCACTCTGTCTCTTTTGATTAAGTCAGTGTCCCTATTGCTAAATCTATGTCTATCGGAGACTCTATTGATCGAATTGACTTTTATTTTCTCTCATCGGTTTAGTATTCATTTCAAAGTCAACTCAAATGGGTTCTCAAGCAATCCGGTTTAAAAGGATCCAAATTGAGGTTTAGCCCTTCTTAACCTGAAGGTCACTGATACCTTCTTCTACAAAATTTGGGGATTAATACCCAGAAAAGATTTAGTAATTTTTGGTTGTATCGTTGCTTTTACTGCAGTTATTGCTGCACTGGGGGAAATCGATACATAGGACTGACTTACTCCATCTTGTCTATGCCCTTGATTAGACTGGGAATGTCATCTACCCACCAGAGCAAGCTAAGACAGAAGAGGGGAGAGAAAGACAAACTAGGGAGGAGTAATGGCCTGGATTGGTCCGTATGCCACCTCTGGGCTACTCCGTCCTCATCACCACCACCCCCCCATAAGAATGCACAGAGTCCATCATAAACCAGATCTGCCACACAGAGATAGGAATGGCTTTGTGCCCATGGCACTTGTGGCTTCTGACGGCACCTGGTTGCCCTATTCTCAGAACAGCACTAGGGGCACTGAGTGGCTGAGTCTACCCTGAGAATATTGCTGAGGGCATTGCAAGTCACACCATGACAGAATAATTATTCTTCTTGAGAGCAGCTAGTTTTTATTTTGTGGGTACTGTGGGCCATGAGGCTGAGCAAGATTCCTATAGTGGAGGCTGTGGTGTCCCCCAGGTCCCTGCACCAAATCGAGACCCTCCAACTAGTTGTGACTCTTGACTAATAACGACTCCCAGACGTAGCCCTTCTGAGAATGACTACAGGCTGTTGGGAGTCTTTGCCAGAAGGTTATGACCTCTCTAAAGGCAGCCCCTCATCCATGACCAACTCATTGGGGGCACAAAAGGCCCCTTGCCTTAAGGGAAGAAAACCATGATGGAGCTGAGGCTTCAGAGCACACTTCCTATGGTCAGCAGAGGCTAGCGTTGACCTCAGACCCTCCATGGCGCTGTCTTTTCCTCTTTTGCATCACTTCCTCCTTACAGGCTGTTTTGAAAGATCACTGCTCAATAAGTTGCATAAACCCCAGTATATGCCTTAGGCTTCTCTTCTAGAAACTTGACTCAACACTCTCTACTTCGTTGAACTGAGACACTACACGGTAGGTAGTTACCACCAAAGAAGAAAAGGTTCTGACAATTAATATGTGACATGCCTTTGGTTGTCAGACACCCTCATTCTAGTGAAAGAAAATACAGTTTTGAATTCATTGAATGTGCTCTATTTAATGTACCTGATCTTACTATGTTGCATGCATATCTCTATGCCACATGTTTACATGCAGGTAGATAAACTGTGCTTACTATTCACAGAGTTCCCTAGCCCCGTCCATGTGAGAACACAATAAGAAGTCTGTGACTCAGGCCAGCTCCCTGAGCTTGGGCTTCCAGGCTCCAGAACCATGAGAAAGAAATTTCTGCTGTTTACAAAATACGCTTGATAATCTTTTGTTATAGCAGCCCCAATGGACTGAGACAGCCATATCTAAATCTGGTTTTAAGTAGCCCTTACTTATGGGGATTTAATTGCATTTTAACCAGAGCAGGAAAAGAACTGTTTTGAATAGCAAGGGAAATAATTGTACCTTATATATGGATAACTGCTTATCAGAGGTTTTCAGGAAACTGATTCCTACCCACAGAGAGTAAATCAGCCTTTCGGACAGTTTCAGATTTACTGAAATAAACTTAGAGCTAGGGAACGATAAATGGGACAATTCAACTTCAGCCAAAATATCATTGCTTTCATGATGAAGACAAATCCTTAACATGGTTACAGGGCCATTCCTGATCTTACCAGCCTGCTTCTCTACCTTCACCTTGTATCACTCGGGCCCCCACCTACATACACACACACACACACACACACACACACGCACACACACGTGCATGCCCACGCATACCCATCTTGGCTTCTCTCCAGTATGGGAAGGTGCTAATCTTTTGTCATCACATGCTGTTTCCTCTTTATAAGGTGCTACTTCCTCTACTCTCTTAGCCTATTTTACATTTACCTCAAAGGACTCTTCTTCCAGGAACCTTCTCTGATTTTCCACATTATGAAAGAACTCTTAATTTTACTACACATTTGCAACTTTAAACTTAGTCCTGGCATTGATGAAGATCCACTCCTTTTTTAAACATGTTCTCCCTGAGAATAGCTTCAAGTTCTTGTTCACACCTGGGCTTGTCCCTGACATACATTAATATCTGGCACAGACAAGTTACCTGATGAATCTTGGTTGGCTAAGTGAGTAAATCAGACTGTAATGCCTTCTCCAACAGGGCATGAATACTGAGGAATGCCATAGTACAACTGCTAGCTGAGACTGTGGACTCTGAATCAACCGCACAATTCAGGATAAAGTTCTGGGCCTGTCATATCCCAGCTGTGGGATTTGGGGCAAGGTAATTCACATTATTGTATTTCAGCTTCCTCATTTGTACAGTGGGCCTAATGATGCATTAGCATTCTATGGAACCTTAGATGCCCTTGATTACAAGAAGCACCATGCATCATAAAACACCAATTAAACTAGAACACAGTGTTTCCTTATCGCTGAGACTTTTTCCACACAAAACCATCTTCTGTTCCATCCAGAGGACTAGCCAAGCATCATTTCGCAGAAAAGCACTTGAGTACACGCACCTCACCCACTCCCAGCCCTCTCTGGGAGTCATACTTCCATACCATTGGCACCCTTTATGCAAGATAATCTTCCTGGCAGGTGCCAACAGGAGGTTTCAGGCAAGAACTGGAAGACATTACAGATAACAGATAACACAGGCAGTATTAATAACGCTCGTAATTCTCCTTAAATGCTGAGAATTCGCTAAATGCCATGCCCAAGTATGATATCGTCTGGTCACCCCATTACACACGACAGGCCAGGCTTATAAGACACGCCTCAATTTCAATTAAGACTAGTAGGTGTTAAGTTGTGAGAATTAAGTGTGTTGGAGCAAATGAAGTGCAGTTTGTCCCTATAAACCCTGGCACACAATAACGAATATTTCCCTGTCCATATTACCACCTGTGACAGGCAGCCTCAGCCACCGTGCCGGTGGCTCTGGAAAGGCTGATACAGCAGGGCCTCACTGCCACAAGCACAGTCCTCCGATGAAGCCACTCTTTCCTCATTACAGGATGCACGCAGTCAGGAGCTCCAAGAAGTCCGGGCTTTTTCAATTGTATGGAAATCAAACAACTCTCCTGGAGAACACCTCACAGTGGGGGCTGGGGTCGCTGTGTACCTGCTCCTGCCGTACCGCCAGTGCCCAAGACAGGACCTGGTCCTCAGCAGGTACCCAGTGCATTTGGCTGAATGAATGTGGATTCAATGAATGAAGTAGTTACTAGAGTTAATAATGGTGAGAAGAGAGAATTCACACCGTGGAGGCTATGACTCATCCCTGAGTCAAATGGTAAAAAGGTTTTAGCCCTCATCTCCTCTTTGCTATGCCCGCCTTTAAAACACTCCAGTTTATGGGGCAATTTTAATGGAAATAAACTTAATAAGTTAGTCATATAATTAATTACATTCAGCTTCCATTGTAATTGCTTATTGATCTACGGCTGCTCCTGGAGCACCTGGCACCAGGGAAAGAAAAACAGTAGCAGGTGTTTGGCTTTAGCTCATGCTTGCTAGCTAATTAGCTGAGGATATTTTACCCCTGAAAATTCTAGGAAGTTTGCACTTGGCTCAGAAATTGAAAACTGGAAGCCAGGCGCTTCAGCCAGTTCTATTGATCTTTCTCTCTTATGGACCGGAAGATAGTCTTTTATTGAGAGGCTTTTGCATATAATCTCCTCTTATTCATTAGAAGTCAACTTTATAGTTTAGGTCTCAGGATTGTGATGATGGTAGATTTTACAAAATGACTAAGGACAGGCTGGAGTCAAACTGTCCTGGTCATTTACTGTGTGGCCTTGAGTATGTGACTTCTCTTTTCTCTGCTCCCACTATAAAATCTGTAAAATCGGGGGCATGCTCACATTTCTATTACCAGATTATAATGATGATTAAAAAGCTTTGCACACACTGTTTGTAAAATAAATGTTGAAAATGCACCTTAATTTTCAATTCTTTAGTTCCCAATAAGGATTCTGTTAATAAATAGTGTATATGATAATAATTGATTATGTGATAGATGTCAAAAACAGGTTTATAGCCGGCTTATATTCACGCCTGCTTAGTACAAATACAAATCGTAACTCAAAACGTGTAACTCCTAAATAAAGGCTCAGTTGTGTTGGAGAATTGTTTTGATAGAGAGTGTGAATTTCGGTTTTGGGCAGCAGGCAAGAGAAATTCACTGTGACTACTTTAAGCAAAGCCACCAGGAATGGCAGGGTGGCAGTGGGGGTGGGGGATTGAGCCTTAGAACAGGAGTGAAATGTTTCCAGGGTTCTCAGGAGCGGGGTCCCATATAGTGTCTCTTTAGGAATGACCCCAGAGATTTTCCCTCTTGTGTCGCTCCTCCAGAGCTGCCTTCCTGTGAGGGTTTGATTTGCCTGAAGCCACATGGTAGGGAGCAGGTGTGGCAGCTGGATGGCTGACTCCCCCAGGATGACAGGGAGTGGAGGAGAGAGAGAGTTATCTGGGAGAAACAGGAAAACTCCCCCCAATATGGGGTGTTACTAGGCAGGGCAAAGCAGCAGCTGTCTACTGCATAAATTAAGAAGAGAGAGGGTCACCTTTTCTAGAATGCTGTTTATGTTTGTACTGCAGGCCTTTCCAGGAAGTTTAAGGTTTCCCTCTCCAGAGGGTGCTCCCGGAGAGGCTGGCTCATCCTCCGGGCATTCATGCAAAAAGAGCAGGAATCTGGCAATAATCATAAGCTGCTTCGCTTCTTGGCCTAATGAAATGGATCTCTACTTGTTTGTGTTGCATTAATTTAAATACTGATTTTGCCTCACCGTTTCATAATAGCAGTCATTTCTAGTTCAATCAAAACACATTATGTTAAACTTGGAGAATTCAACCAGATAAGCTAACAAAAGTGTCTTGAGTATTCATGAATCCTTTTTCCGGTTGGGTTGCCTTTGGCTGTAAGTCCCAGAACACCCAACTTGAAGTTGCTTATGCCAAGTAAAAACATATATTGGTGAGCATAAGTGAATATCCAGGTGTGGGACAGGCTTTGGGAGACTTGATTCAGTGGTTCCAGCTCCACCTCTCTGAGATTACCATGAGGCTTTCTGCCCTTGTTTCCCTGTAGGGTCTTCACCTTGGGCTGGAAGCAAGATGGTGGCCGAGTTATCAGGTTTCTCACAAGTACGCAAAACAGTATTTGGAGCAAGATGAGATCATTTTTAAAACGCAGATCTCATTTTCCTTCTGGCTTATTTCGCTGAGCATGATCCCTTCTAGCTCAATCCATGTTGCTGTGAATTGCATGTGTTTATCTTTTTTGATTGCTGAATAGTATTCCATTGTGTACATGTACCACATCTTGACCCAGTCATCAGTTTTGCAGCATTTGGGTTGTTTCCATATCTTAGCTATTGTAAACAGTGCTGCAATAAACAGAGGCATGCATGTGTCCTTTTGGGTTAATGGTTTTGTGTCCTTTGGATATATTCCTAGGAGTAGAATTGCTGGGTTGTATGGAAGCTCCATTTTTAGTTGTTTGAGGAACTGCCATACAGCTTTCCATAGAGGTTGGACCAGTTTGCATTCCCACCAACAATGTAGGAGCGTTCCTTTTTCTCCACATCCTCGCCAACATTTGTTGTTTCCTGATTTTTTAATATGTGCCATTCTTGCTGGTGTAATGGTTTCATGTATAGGAGTAATATAAGGGAGTCAAATAAGAGATCAGGAGGAGAAGATAACACACAAAACAAAAACTAGCAGGCATCCATAAATAAGAGACATTCTGCAGAGGAGGGGGAGGAAGAGGGACCCAAAGAGGGGAGAAAAGAGCACAGGGGACTGTGGTGACGGTTCACGGGTGAATTGGTGGTGGGAAACCTATGGGGAATACGCAATAATGTAAAGGACATAAATTAAAAAATAATAATAAATTTTTTTAAATGCAGATCTCAGAAAAAAAGTAAGATGCCCTTAAATCCTCCAGCCATCTTTTCTCTCTTCTCCGTGCCAGGTGGCTCACCTGCCCAATGCTGAAACAACCACTGTGGCCACCAGGGCGCTATCTGCTGCAGCTTAGATCTGGGTTCTTGAGAACATGTATTAAAGAGAAAATAAGATATTTTGAATTTGAATTTCAGATAAAAAAAATAATTTTAGTGTCATTTTTTAGGATAAGTATGTTCCCAATATTGCATGGCGCATACATGTGCTAAAAAAATGATGTATTCTTTAGGGCCTCCCTGGTGGCACAACGGGTTAAATTTCAGCTAAGAAGCTATCCGCAGCCACTGCAGCCCAAGTTTGATCCCCGGGCAGGGAACTAATCCACACGGCGCAGCAGACCTCCCCTATCTCACCTGCCACTCTCCTCAGCAGTGTACTTCAGTAGATCCTCCCATTCTGCTCCCCACTCTGTCTCTGGTGAATCTGCTCACCCTCCCACACCTCTGGTCTACACCCCAGTTCTTTTTTTTTAGATTTATTTATGTATGTATGTAAGTTGGGGTACAGACCAGAAGTGTGGGGTGGCGAGAGGGTCACACGGGAGATTGACTGAAACACGCCACTGAGGGGAGCAGCGGGCGAGGCAGGAGAGGTCTGCCACGCCATGTGGGAATCTCCCTGGCCGGGGGTGGAACTTGTGTTGCCACTACCGACAGCTCCACAGCACAGCGCCTAACCGCTGTGCCACCAGGGAGGCCCTACACCCCAGTTCTTGTGTGCGTAAATAAATAAATCTTTTTAAAATTCAAATCTAACTAGTATCCTGTATAGTCTGACAGCTTCAATGCAGTGGTATCTGGTTTCTAGCAGCTGCAAAGGGTTCAGTGGCAATGGCAGGAGGCTCCATCCAGGCTGGTCTGTGACTTGTTTTTGTTGTGGTCTGTGCTGCTACCTTCCTCCCTCACTCTCCTGCTCAGTTTCCAAGCCTAGTTCTGCATAACAGCCAGAACTTCTGTGAGACTAAATCGTACTTTATAAGCTTCAGCTACTTACAACTCTGAACCGTGATAATACCAGCCACCATCCACTACAAAAATATGAACCTGTCTTTCAGCATTGATATCAGCATGAAACACAAGAAAGGAAAGAACATTTTTAAAAGCAGTAGTAGCATGACACGGCTTTCTAAAGTGTGGACCTTAGGAGAATACGCTGTTTCCAAACTGCTGTTTGCTTTGTCAGTGGCTTACAGCATTGCATTAAATGCCTCCTACTTTAGCTCAGCTATAAAATGGAGACAATTGTAGATATTAGATAACTGATGAATTAAGGATTGTAAAATTCTGGCATAAACAAAACCTTCCTGTTATTTGGATTTTTCCTTTCCTTTAGCTCATCGTGACTAACAAAACCAGCCTTATGTGTAATAATCTCACTATTATAAAGTGTTATATGAATGCATTGAACACCTGTAGTGTGAAAAGCACTAGTATTACTTGACTGCTAAAATAATGCAATATTGCTATTTACCTTCTTACTGTCTCAAAGTAATAGATCTTCATGGTTTGAATTCCCTGTGGATCAGGGCTGATGCTAATTTACCAATGGCCATTGGATAATATAATGAAGCAATTTAATTATTCTAAGGGTTATAGACTGGAAAGACAGCCCTTCTTTCTTCTCTAGATCTTGAAAGAAGCAATCTTGGTTCTAGAACATACATTTACTACCATCACACATGCCAGGAAATCCTGGATCTCTTAGGCTACTGGTTTATTAAGGTTGTTTCTAGAAGTTGAATTTGGTGCTTATAAGCTGGATGCCATTTCTCCAACTTCTAGCCTCATTTCCTCAGAGCTGGAGCTGCTTGCATGGTTGGGGACCCTAAATCAGAAGCAAAGATTCTCTTAACACTTGACAATTTCAAACATGAACAGACTACTAAAACATAGGGGTGGTCATTTTTATTTTCCATCCAACGTCCATCCCTCTGACACGTAATTCCACGTAGGAAAGTATAGCTTCCACACTATATGAAATTTAAACAGGGCAGTAAGACCAAAACTTGCCATTCTACTAGAGAAGCTTCGGAAGTCCTTGAAGTCTCCCTCTCTAAAATCCTATTTCTCTCTGTGCCGGTGGTGGAGCCTGAGGCCAAGGCTGGGTCCAGTCCATGACCATATTGAATAGTTCACTCGATCAGAACCAATGGTCAGAAATAAAATTTAGGCTGGGACTCCTTAGGCAAAACACACACACACACACACACACACACA
>PVIJ01008484.1:0-73875 GCA_004024925.1 Scalopus aquaticus | reverse complement strand
GCCAACCTCAGAGAAGAGTTCAGAGGAATTGCAGGTAGCCAAGAGATTGAAACTGTTCCCAGCTTTGCTGCTGTTACAGCCTGGAAAGGAAGGTGAAGACCTGGAGCGGGAGGCTTATTGAGCTGCGGGTGTGGCCGCTTATTGGGTTGTTTGGCTGTTGCAGCTGCTGTTTTCAGTGTTGGTTGTCTGGGGCTGTGCTGGGGCATCTTGGCAGCTCTGGTGAACATCTCTGTTGTGTATCCTGCTGGCTTCGTGAGTGGGATCCCAGCCTATTGTCTGGCTGCCATGTGCTCCAGGTCCACAGTGGTGGGAAGACGCCATCTGGGGAGACTTTGTGTTTAGGATTTTAAAACACTGGGCACTGCTTTAAGTGAGGTAAATGACCATTTTTGGCCTCAGTAACTCTGATTTTCCCTGGTTAGTTAAATACCATTTTTGTTCTCTGAACCTGAGTAGTCTTGCAATTGTGTGTGCAGGTGAAAACCTATTTGGGCACTATTCTTGGCCAGTTTTAGTGACTCTTGCTGCCCTGTATCACTATCAGTAAGATTTATTTAAAAACCTTAATATTATACCTCTTAAACATTTTCTTGCCTTTAAATAAAGTCCAAACTCCTTGGCAAAGCATACAATCTTTCATTGTTTTATACTTGCTCAGTAGTATCTGTCATCATTTTCCCATTATTTATATGTCCCGATTCCTTTAAATTCCTAGAAAATGTTTTCTTTCTACCCCCCCATCCCCAGTTTTAATAATTGTATTTGCTTAGTTACACACTTCCCTTCATTTTATAAACTTCTAACCTCTTCTCACTTCATTTCAGATGCCTTCTTTTCTAAGCCTTTTGTGACCCACCAGTTTAAAAAATATCTGCATTTTTGTGCCTTTGATAACATGTGCTTCATTTGAATTTAGTATGCATTACAGGACATTCCAATTATTTATATGCTTCTCTGCTTTAAAAAGGGTGGCATACTTAAGGATGGTGTTTGAGCTCATTAGCCACTGAGCTTAACTCATTGCTCTAAAACAGGAGTCCTTAATATTGGATACTATTAAGGAGTGTGGCAATTGTGTGTGTTCTACCTGCTTGCATGTGCTAGCACTGTTATGAAGAAACCTAACTATCTAGAACACTGAGTATTTGGAAAAAGTTGAAGTGTTCTATTATTGCCTCCATAGATGTTTGGCTGACTCCATCAGTGAAACCAGCTATGATGCCATGCTTCCCACTGTAGAAGGGTTTTCATTACAGATTTAAATTCTCTACTGATAAAAGATGAATCAAATTTGTCTATGTCTTCAGTCAGTACTGGTATTTGTTTTTTAATCTTCAGCACTATCCCTTACATATTCATGTCAGTTTCTTCCTTTCCTCTTAACCTCAGGACCCTGCATTTAACCTCCCTAGCTTTTGTAAGTATTTGTCAAATGAAAACAGGATCCCTGAGTTCATTAGAGGCCTCAGGACATGGGTGGCTTTACAGTGGCCCAGGTGGAAGCTACCAGCCTGGTGGCTTCAGGGAGACCCAACCAACTCAGCACATTGCCTGCAGGCCACCCCTAAGTCCCTCTGAAAGTAGCTGTAGCAGGTGTTTCCTTGCCCAGCTGCCTCAGCTTTAGGAGCTCCACTGAGGTTCCAGTAGTGAGGTTTAACAGCCAGCCCCAGTGCATGCAGCTTTTGTGTGCTTACCAAGCCCTGACAGCAGCTACTGGCATTTTGTAGCCCCACAGGGGCTGCATTGGCAAGACTTACCCAGGCCTAGTGAACCAACGAGGTAGGCCTGCAACATGCTAGGCCAACATGGTGGGATCTCACTAGGAGCCCATCCTGCAGCTGCTGGGACCCATGTCCCAGCACTGTTGTAGGGCCCTTTGCATTAATATGCCCTCCTCCAACTGAGGTGGATTCTGGCCATAGCTTCACATAAGGCATCACCTAGGAGCCGGCCATCACGTTGACATTGGTCAGGTCTGCCAGGCTCTAGAGGTTTTCCTTTTGATTTGGCACCAGGATTTAAAATGGACCAATCAGGTTTGAGCTCAATGGAAAAATCAGGTTTGAGAGCTCTAGTTCCATTCAGGCATTTGAGTCCATTGAGGAATCGAAAATGGTGTGAACTGCTGGTACTTAACCAGCACCAATCAATTAAGATTAAAAATGATCTAATAAGGTTTATAAGGCAGGGAGCCTGAAGAGGTTATTAGCAGGGCTGCAGTCAGCTTGAATTCATTCAGGAGACAGCTTCAGATGATGATTCAGCAACTGACCTCCATGGGATTAGTGGACTCCGAGATCTTTCCAGACTTCCAATCTCTGCAGGCTTCCAGACCTCTGTAGATCTTTGTAGAGGCCTGGCCCCTGCACCTGCCTCTGGCCCTGACACCTCTGCCTCTGATACCACCTGAGAATAGCTCTGTTGACCTGGGCCTGATGTCTTCAAACAAACAAACAAAAAGCAAACAACAAAAGCAAGAGATGTTTGCTGGGGTCTCCCTGGTAGTGCAGAGGTTGAGCTGCGCAGCGCGCGATGCGAGTTTGACTCCCAGCCGGGGAGAATCCTACATGGTGCAGCAGACCTCTCCTGCCTCACCCACTGCTCCCCTCAGCAGTGTATTTCTGATCTGTCCTGCTCCCCAATCTGTCTCTGGTGAGCCCTCTCGCCGCCCCACACCTCTGGCCTGTACCCCAGCTTGTATGTATAAATAAATAAATCTTAAAAAAAAAAGAGCTGTTTGCTGTTGGCTTATGTCAACAGCTTACAATGAACACTAATACTGGTGTCCCTGGCACCACCTCCTAATGACCAGGGCTGACCAGCATTGCTGACCAATGACTGGCACTGATGACATTTCATGTCACCTCTGAGAGATATTCACTCACTGCCTCCAATTGTCTATTACCACCTCCTGATGCTATTACCTCTGACACTGTCTGGTCCAGCATCTAGTGCTGTCCACCCTGGCCTTTGAACCATTGTGGTGATCTGCTGCAGTGTCACCTCAGTAGCTCCACCTGTGATCACCTCCAGCTGACACAGTGAGTTGGATCCTAATTGACTGCTATCAGTGTGACACCCGCTCCAAGTTCTCACTAAAGGGACAGTGCCTACTTTTACAAGCAACCTATATTTTGGATCACTGGACATTGGACACTCTGGGGCGAAACAGCCAGCTACCGTGATCTTAGAAATCCCTTCCTTTTCCCAATCTCCTCTTTGTTAACAAACCCCATTGTTGTTGCACCATAAGCCTGAGTGGTGTCTTCCACTGCTTATGAGCACAGAGGTGAGAACTCAGACTACTGTCCCCAACCTTGGCACTGTTTTAAAATCATCTACTAGGTAAATTTCCAGCATTTGTTTTGTTACTCTGACTTGCTTTACTCTACATAAGTCCCGCAAAATACAATCTTTTTTTTTTTTTTTTGTCACCTCTTCTTACGGTTAAGTGGTATTCCATAGTGTGTCCATACCATGTTTTCTGAATTGAGTCATCTATGATGAACATTTAGGTTGCTTACATGTTCTAGCTTGGTGTAAAAACTACTGCAATAAACATTGTAGAACATAGAGTTTTGTTATTGTTGTTGTTAGTTGTTTATTGTTCACTGGATAGATGTTCAAGATCTTTGGTTAGATATTGGGTGAATCTTAATTTTTTTATTTTTTTTGAATATGAATTCAGATCAGTTAATATAATAGTTGTGCCAGTTTACTTTCACAAGAACAGTGTAATAAGATTCCTCTTTCTCCTCATCCTCCCCAGCATTTGTTGTTTGGGGTTCTTTTCAGTATATGCTTTTCTCATGTGGAGAGATAGTATTTCATTGTAGTTTTAACCTGCAAATCTCTTATTAAAAGTGATGGTGAATATCTTTCTCATATATTTGCTGATCTTCTTGAGGATTCTTTGGTTAATTTTTCATATCTTCTGACCATTTATTAATTTGTTTGCTATTTTTTAAGATTTATTTATGCATACAAGCTAAGGTGCAGGCCAGATGTGTGGGGCAGTGAGAGGGTTCCCCAGAGACAAAGCAGGGAGCAGAAAAGGCAGATCTACTGAAACACACTGCTGAGGGGAGCAGCGGGTGAGGCAGGAGAGGTCTGCTGCACCATGTGGGAATCTCCACCGCCGGACATCAAACTTGTATTGCAGCTGCTGACAGCTCCACAGCATTGTGCTTATCCTGTTGCGCGACCAGGATGGGCCTGTTTTGCTATTTTTCAATTGTATACATATTTCATATATCTAGGGTATTAACCCTTCATCTGCTATATATACATATTTAACATATATATTTAAAGATTTATTTGTTTATGCATGCAAACTGGTGTATAGACCAGAGGTGTGGAGTGGTGAGAGGATTCACCAGAGACAAATTGGGGAGCAGAACAGGCAGATAGACTGAAATACACTGCTGTGGGGAGCAGTTGGCGAGATAGGAGAGGTCTGCTGCGCCATGTGGGACTCTCCTTGACCGGGTATCACACTCATGCTGTAGTGGCTGTGGATAGCTTCATAGTGCTGCGCTTAACCCATTGCACCTCCAGGAAGGCCCATCTGCTATATATTACAAAACTATATTTTCCCATTCAGTAGACTATCCTTTTACTCTCCTTGTATATTTTTTCTGATGTAAATTATTTTTAATTTGAGTTAATAATTGTTTATTTCTGCTTTTATTTTCCTTGCCGTATGGATCATGTTTCCAAAATCATCTTTATCAGTGATGTCTTGGCCAGTGTCATTGCCAATGTTTTCTTCTATGTATTTCATTGTTGTAGGTCTTATACCTAAATCTTAATCCATTTGGAATTTACTTTTTTTTCTGTGGAGTAAGAGAATGACCCAACTTTATTCTTTTGTGTATAATCTTCCAGTTTTCCCAGCACCATTAAGGGATTAAGTCTCAGTGCTGCTACCACCATGGTCTGAGTTCGATCTCCATCCCAGGAAATAACCCACATATGGCACAGCAGATCTCTCCTGCCTTGTCTGCTGCTCCCCTTAGCAGTGTATTTCAATACATCTGCCCGGTCCCCTCCCACTCTGTCTCTGGTGAATCCTCTCCCCCCCCACACACCTCTGGCCTACACCACAATTCTACACAAAAATAAAACAAAAATAGAGACTCTTCTTTTCCTCCTGTATGTTTTAGTTCCTTTATCATAGATTAGGAACTAATGTACATGTGAATTAATTTCTGGGCTTTTGCAACTGTTCCACTGAGTAATGTATTTATTATTGTGGAATACCACATAGTTTACAATATACTTTACATGAAGTTTAAAGTAGATAATGTCATGTCTCCATTTTTCTCGATTGTTTTTTCTATTCAAGTCCTTTTATATTCCTATATAAATGTCAATAGTTTTATTAAATTTATTTGAACATATTCTTGGTATTTTATTTAATTTTTAAAAGATTTTATTTATTCATTTATTTATTTTTGCATGAAGTACTGGGGTGTAGGCCAGAGGTGCACAGGGTGGGGGCGGGTGAGAGGATTTATCAGAGACAGAGTGGGGACCGGAACAGGTGGTGCCACTGAAATACACTGATGAAGGGAGCAGTGGGCGAGACAGGAGAGGCCTGCTGTGCCATGTGGACTATCTCCCTAGCCAGGGATCGAACTCGTGTTGCAGTGGCTGGTGATAGATTCATAGTGCTTTGTCTAACTCCTGCACCACCAGGGAGGCTCTATTGTGAGTATTTTAATGGGGATTGCTTCCATGTTCTAGCCATTGTAGACAGAATCATATATATGTCACCAAAGGAAGAATAGACATTTTACTATATTGATCTTGGGACAACACTTAAATTAAGCATGGGACATCCTTAAATCTCATTATGTCAGTAAGGCTTTTAAATAATGTCATAGTTCTTATTATATCGGCACTCCATCTCCTTAGATTATTTTCAAGGTATTTGATTGGTTTTGAGGCAATTATAAATAGTTAATATCTTGATTTTATTTTCAATGTTTGTATATAGGTTTTTGTATGTTGATTATGTAAACTGCCACATTGATACATTGATCGACGTTTTCTAATAGTTTATTTTTGTCTTTTAGGTTTTCTATATATAACGACATACTGATATTATCTGCAAACAATATTAGTATCACTCTTTTCTAATTTGGATTCACTTTATTTCCTGTTTTTATCTGATAGCTCTGCCCAACACACTAAGTTAAACAGAAGTGGTGACAGTGAATACACTTGTCTTATCTCTGGTCTCCCCTCTCTGTCTCTGGTGAATCCTCTCAACCCTTGCCCCACACCTTTGGCCTACACCCCACGTCTTGTATGCGTAAATAAATTAATCTTCACAAATTATGTATTTTTTGATATCTTTATCTGGATTTGATATTAATGTAATCATAAAATAAATTAGGGAGCTTTCTCTTCTTGTATTTTTATAAACAATTTGAGTAAGATGGAGATTATTTCTTCCTTGATGTTTTCATAAAATTTGTCATAACATGTGCTCCTGTCCTTTTTTCTCTTAATAATAATCTTTTTTTTTAAATTTTTTATTTTTATTTTTTTTTTATTGTTATCTATGTATTTTACATTTTGTATTCCCCTTGGGCAGCCCACCACCAATGCACCCGTGATCCCTCTCCATGGTCCCCTGTATTCTCCTCTCTTCCATTTTGTGCCCTTATCTTCCCCTCCCCGCCCCATCCCCACCGCTGAGTGTCTCTCTCCCACCCGGACTCCCTATAGTCCTGTTATAAGTGAAACCATTCGATATTTTTCTTTTTCTTTCTGGCTTGTTTCACTGAGTATGATTCCCTCTAATTCCATCCATGTCGCTGCAAATTACATGTGTTTATATTCTTTCCATGCTGGATAGTATTCCATTGTGTATATGTACCACATCTTCTGGATCCAATCATCTATTTTTGGACATATGGGTTGCTTCCATACCTTTGCTATTGTGAATAGTGTCGCAATGAACATACGGGTGCATGTATCCTTTTGGATTAGTGTTTTTGTGTCCTTTGGGTAAATTCCCAAAAGTGGTATTGCTGGGTCGTATGGGAGCTCCATGTTTAGCAGTTTGAGGGATCGCCATACAGCTTTCCATAGTGTTGTTTTAATTTCCGTGTATGATTAGTTTGCTCAATTCCTCTGTTCCAGTTTTAGTCTTGATAAACTGTATTGATGTAGACATTTGTCCAATTCTTCAAGGTTATTGGCTTTACTGACATATATTTGTTCATAGCAATCACATGGTTATTTGTATTTCTATGGTAATTTCTCCTCCTTCATTTCTGATTCTGCTTATCAATGTTTTTCTTCCCTTTTTTGTTAGCTTAATATGTGTTTGTCTATTTTGTTTATCTTCTCTAAGAAACAATTCTTAGTTTCATTATCATTTGTATAAACTCTTTTTGATCTCTATTTCATTTCATTCTCTTTTCATTTTTTATTGTCTTCCTTCTACTAACTTTGGGACTTTTGCCCCTCTTTCTCAAGTTGCTTTATATGTATTTTTAGATTTTTTATTTGGGATTTTTCTTGTTCCTCTATTTGGGTCTTCATTGCAATTATCATCCATCTGAAGAGTATTTTTCCTCCATCCCATGTATTTTGGCAGCATGTGTCCTCATTCACAGTATTCAAGGTATTTTTTGATTTCTGTTTTAATTTCCTGTTTTGGTTAGAAGCTATTAAACATATTCTATACTTTCTGTGTATTTATGGCTTTATGTCATTATTGTCAGAGAATACTTGATATAAATTCAATCTTTGTAGTTTTATTGACAAATGACTTGTGTCCCCAATATGTTCTGCTCTTGTAAATGTTCCATGTGCACTTGAGAAAAATGTGTATGCAACAGTTTTTAGTAGAGTGAGCTATTGATTTTGGTGAAATCTATTTGATTTAGCTCCTCATTTTATATTGTTTCCTTTTCTATTCTCTCTCCTGTTGATCTCCCTATAGCTCTAAGTGCAATAGTAAATTCCCCTAGTATTATTGTGCTGTTATCAGTATCTCTGAAACTTAGGAATTATCTTAAGTAACTTGATGTTCTATCATTTGATGTATGTATAGTTCTGATTGTTGCTTCTTTGTTGTAATATAATGTCTCTTTCTGTATGTTTAGAAGTCTATTTAAATTATATAAGTGCACTTGCATCTGACTTCTTTTGACTCTCATTTGCTTATCATCCAGACTATAACTATAGTCTGTGCTTCTTTTTATTGGTAAGATGGGCTTTTTATAAACAGCAGAAGGCAGGAACTTGTTTTGATATCCATTTAGCTACTCTACATATTTTGACTGATGAATTCAGTTTGTTTACGTTCTAGGTGATTATTCAGACAAATGTGTTTACTAATATTTTACTATTTTTTATGTTTTAATTTATTTTTAGTTTTATTTTCTACTTAATTTTAGGATCTTCTTATATTTTATTGAAGTTCCATTCTCTATTCCCATTGTCTTAAGTTTTGCTTCTATTGATTTTGTTTGAAAGTTCTTCAAAGATTAGATTTAAAAAACTATTTGTGTGATGTATTAGATAAGTCAGGTCTCAAATTCACTCCAATGGGTGACTTTGTTTATTTCCTCCTTCTCCTCCATGTGGTTTAATTTAGGTGTCTCTTACCATTCTATTTGTTGTTCTGTGACTTTAGTTTTATCACCTTAAAACTTATTTTATGTGCAGTTTAGTTTTGTTACATTCATTTAGATTTTTCTTTTCAGTAGAGCTCCTTACACTTTCTTCTTTTTTAATGTTATTTTTACAGGATAAAGGAATCTATGCTGGAAAATTATTTTTTAAGCATTTTAAATATTTATTTATATTTATTTATGCATTCAAGAACTGTGGTATAGGCCAGAGGTGTGGGGAGTGAGAAGATTCACCAGAGACAGAGTGGGTAGCAGAACAGGCAGATCGACTGAAATACACTGCTGAGGGGAGCAGTGGGCAAGGCAGAAGAGATCTGCTGTGCCATGTGGGAATCTCCTGGCCGGTTATCAAACTTGTGCTGCAGTGGTTGGTGACAGCTTGATAGCACTGAGACTTTTAACACTTGCACCACCAGGGAGGCTCCTCTTTAAGCATTTAAAATATCTCCTGGCACCCCTGTTTTCCTTGCAGTGTTTCTACTGAAAAGTTCACTGAAAGTTTAATTGGTGTTGCCTTTTAGGGTACCCTTTTTGCTCTTGATGTTTTTGTATTGTGTCCTTGCCATTGATTTACAGCAGTTTTATTATAACATGTCTTGCTGTATTTTTGTCTGGAATTATTTTGTTTGGAATTCTTTGGGTTCCTTGGATCACAATGCTGGTTTATTTCCCAAATTAAGATACTTCTTAACTATTATTTAATAAAATGAATTTTCTATGCCTTCTTCTTTCTCTTTTTCTTCTAGGAACTCAATGATAGATTTTATTTCTCTTGAGGTCATCACATACTGCTCTGACACTATTTTCATTATTTTAAAATTCTTTTTTGTTGGTGTTGTTCTGTTTGTATATTCTCTGATATTGCACTTTTGAATTCACTACTTCACTACATTGCTTGTGTTTGTTTGCTGTAAAGGAGCTATTCAGTGTTCTTTTAAATTTAATTATAGCATTTTAGATCCAATAGTTCTGATTGTGACTGTCTCATATTCCTTGGTCTTTATTCTGCTCCTATTTTATACCATTGCATTTTTGCACTCTGTGACCATTATTATCACTGTTACCACACATTCCACTTTGGCATTTTTTTGGACTTTCGCTGGATTTAGCCTTCTCTCAGGGCTATTTTTTTCTCCAACATTTGTAATGTATTTTTATGTTTATTTTTACCCTTTACAAATTACAATAGGGATAGATTTTCAAAATGCTACTTTTACATCTATTGAAATTATCAAAGAACTGGTACTGGGCATAATCACCTTGTCGACTGAGCAGTGAAAGACTGTGGATTACAATATGTCCAGGTGAAGATTAAATATCAGGATTGATAGGCTAACTGTGGAAATGTAGAAAGATTAGATTGCTATAAGTGAGGTTCTGAGCATCCTCACTTGTAAAAAAATCAAACCAAATGTAGTGTTTAAGGAATAGAAAAGTCAGGTATTGGGAACTGCAGTTCTGATTTTATGAACCTTTGAATAAATGCCTTGAGGAACTTGGCGATAGGGATCATTAGGAAAAGTCAAATTAATTTATCTTTAGGTAAAAATATTTTATAGTTTAGGGAAATTACCAATATTCATAAAACTTAATTTAATATCTGAATTTTATTATAAACATTAAATTCAGTCTATCTAGTCAGTGTTTTATTCCTTAATTGACTGGTTTTATACTCATAATTGACTGGAGTAACATTTGTTTCACTCTAGAAATGGAGAAACTGTAAAATTCTCCAAATTATATTATTAATTTACTCTCAATGAATTGTTTGTTAGCTTACAAAATATTCATCAATTATCTACTATATATTTATTTTGATAATTTGAGTTTCAATGACAGCTAAGACAGTCTTCATCTACCTGACCACTATCTCACACATATGTGAAGTTCCTTGGGGACAGATATTCTATCATTATTATATTTATATGCCAGTGATTGGCAAATACTAAGCAATGAGTAACTATTTGTTGAATTAATGGATGACATACTAAACATTTATAAGTATATATATATATATATATATATATATATATGTGTGTGTGTGTGTGTGTATATATGCATATATAATATACACTCCCTGGATAATATAGGAAATACAAAAATAATAATAATTTTTATTGCCTAAAACAGTCCTTTTCCAAGTGTACATTTTCCAATTTTGTTGATACATTATGGAATGAATGAGTGAAATTTGATGAATCTCTCAACTCTATTGCAGCAAGGTATAGAATAATGAAAGGGACTACTTTGGTTTGTTTGTTTATTTATTTATTTAAAGATTTGTCTTTATTTATGCATACAAGAACTGGGGTATAGGCCAGAGGTCTGGGGGATGAGAGGATTCATCAGAGACAGTGGGATCTACATTATTAAGGGGAATAGTGGGCAAGACAGGAGAGGACTGCTGTGCTTTATATGGGTTAGCTGCCTGGCCAGGCACCAAACTCAGGCTGCAGAAGTGACAGCATGATAGTGCTGAGACTTAACCCCTATGCCACCAGGGAGGCCAACAAAAGGACTACTTTTAAAGTGAGCTTTACAGACTTCATAATTTAATGAGTCTTTATAACTTGAATTTTATTCATTCATTTATTCTACATTTATTTAGTTAGCACCAAATATGTGTCCCACACTAGCTTAATACTTATGGTCAAATGGTGACCAAGACATGGACCTTTCTCCTGAAATAACTCAGTAAGAATCATCTGAAATTATAGAAACGCAACTTTATTTGAAAAAAGAAAATACTGTTTTCTGCTTACCTAATTGCTTAAAAAAATTTTGAAATTTTGGGCCTCCCCGGTGGCGCAGCAGGTTAAAGTGCAGTGCTGTGGAGATTCCCACATGGCGCTGCAGACCTCTCCTGCCTTGCCCACTGCTCCCCTCAGCAGTGTATTTCCATCCATCTGCCTGTTCTGCTCCCTGCTCTTTCTCTGGTGAACCCTCCTGCTGCCCCACGCCTCTAGCCTGTACCCCAGCTTGTGTTCATAAATAAATAAATCTTTAAAAAATTTTTGAAATTTTGAAAGTGCAATTAGGATAATGAGGTGCTGTTCTGTTCTATAAATAAATTGTTTCAATCCTTTTATTCATGGACAATCAGCATTTTCACATTTTATGTTTATTATTTTATGTCCGATGAAGCTAAATTTATTATATACATTTATGTGACTCTATGGTATGTGGCAAACAGATTACACTGGTCAACAAATTTTTACAAAAGTCATGTTACTGAAATAAAATTAGTCATGTCCTATCAATTTGTATGTGCTCAACACGGATATGGCTGTCAAATTCTAATTTTGGCTCTAATTTTTTTTTAATCTGCAATAAATTGACGTTTACATCACGAAATGCATGCCAATGGTAATAAGCCTATATAGGCCTCCCTGGTGGCGCAGAAATTAAGCACTGCACTGTGGCACTGTGGGCATCAGTAATGCGAGTTTGACGCCCAGCCGGGGAGATTCCCCATGGTGCGGCAGACATCTCCTGCCTCACCTGCTGCTCCGCTCAGCATTGTATTTCGGTCAATCTGCTTGTTCTGTTCTCCACTCTGTCTCTGGTGAACTCTCTCGCCTCTCCATGCCTCTGGCCTGTACCCCAGCATTGTATGTATAAATAAATCTTTTAAAAAATAGTAATAGGCCTACGGTTAATACCTGTAAAAAATCAAGTCATAGATTACTTCTTAGATTTCTTTGCTTGTCTCTTGTACAGCTGTTCAGGAATAGAATAGATGGAAGATGGTTTCCATTGTGCAAAACCACAGAATAAAGACTCAATTTCAAAGAGTCTAGAAATAGTCTCATTCTTGTAGGTCATGTGTGATTTCTAAGGCATTCATGAGGCTCTCATTATCAGAACAGAATACCAGAGTACTTTCCTTTCTTAAGAAAGGCTCCAACTGCTGGTGGCACTTTCAATATCAAGTAATTGTGACATCTTCTTGTAGAAGATACCATTGTTGGAGTCCTGATCCTAGCAATTTCTGCCTTGTTCTTGGATAAGTCCAAATCACGAACCAGGTCATTTAGTTCTTCCCGTGTTAGTCTGTGTGGGGTTGATGATGCACCACAGTGGCAATCTGGATCACTGCATGCTGATGGAACAGGAGAAGAACAGGTTAGCTCACCCTTGTCCTCATCGGATGAATCAAGATAATATTCTGTTGGAGGTTCTGGAATAGGAAGTCCCTCACCATGTGGAACTGGTCTCAATGCAGACAGAATGTTTGGGTAGACTATTCTCGACTTCTTTTGCTTCATTATTCCACCGGAAAGAGGAGGAACCAAGCAGAATAACAGTCTTTTCTGTGGTTGCCTGGCTCTTTCCAAACCATGGGGACTGCAAACGGCATTGATGGTCTTTTGCCATTTAACCACTGTGAAATCTGTGTTGCACACGTAGCACAGCATATATGCTGGGCCCAAGGCTTGGTCACCAACTTTGCATCCAAAGTAAAGATGATAAGCCTTCTTCACTTGAGAAGTCATACTTTTCTTCTGGTTGGCAAATGTCACTTCCCCACCAATAGAGCAGAAATTGCCTATGCTATCAAAGCACTTTCGAGGCATTACTGTTCTGTATTTTGCCTAAATGGATAAAATAAGAACAGTTCTATGGAACAGTACCTTCAGCTGTCTCGCACAAAGTCTGAAATATTTTCAATGCTCAATGTTTCTGACGGGGCTTTCTATAGTGCACTGCTGCCATCAGCTTACTTCAGCAGCCTCCTGGCAGTAGTATTGCATTGCATCAGAAAATGCTGCAATCAATTCTGGATGATGTGTGTGTGCATGATGGTATTATGCAATGCGATGCAATATTGCATCATTCTAGGTTGATTTAGGATTTGTTGCAGTCCTACTAGATACATTTATACAGTGAAACATATAAAATGAATTATATTAAATAGCTTCAAAACGAGAGCTAATGAAACATTTTCAGGGTTATATTCATGTTCAGCACACCAAGATTCTACAGATTAAGGTCTTTTTAAGTCAGTAATGATCTCACTGTTGACCAGTGTTATTTAACCAGGAAAATCCCTTTGGCACTGTTATTGGTTTAGGTAAGCTTAACAAAAATAATTAGAATTTGTACTTCTCCTGGTATAGTGAGACTTTTTTTTTTTTGGCATAGAAGAACTGGGGTGTAGAATAGAGGTGTAGGAGGTGTGAAGATTCACAGACACAGAGATGAAACAGAACAGGCAGATTTATTGAAATACACTCCTTAATGGAATAGCAGTTAAGACAGGAGAGTTCTGCTGTGCAATATGTGCTAGCTCCCTGGCCGGGGATCAAACTCAGGCCATAGAGGTGATAGCCCTGAGAATTAACCCTTAGGCCACGAGGGAGGCCCTCTAGTGAAAAACTTTGCTGGAACTGTGGGACACAGAATTTTTTTTCTCCTCTAGACAATATTATTTGAGGTTGTAAAGCTGTTAATTGTTATCCTTCAACCACTAGGGGAAGAAAAAAAAACAGCCTGGGAACAAAAGTGAAACATGGAGTGTCACAAAGAAATGGAATCAATGTCCTGGACACACTATACCAAGATCTGACCACTGCAGACTTTTACTTACAAGAACCAATGTATTCTCTTTAATATTGAAACCAGTAAATATTGAGTTGATCTGTCATTTGTATCAAGCCAAACATGTTTTTCATAATACATAGAACATTATTTAATGCTTTCAGATTATCAGTTACTAGCAATTATGCTGTATATATTTCAAAGTGTTGAGATTAATTTGTAGCATTGATGATAAACTTGTGATCCTTAACAAATTATTAAAAAATCACCATATATAGAAGAAAGGAACTTAAGGTTTCAAACATGATTCATTTTTAATTGGTCTAACCCATTCCAAACCTCTCTTTACTGTGCAACATCATCTAAACCATACCATCCAAATTGTTACTTCTTTAGCCCATGACCCATCAGCACACACTGTTATGCTTTTAGCATACACAAACAATTGCCTAATTCTCCTCCTCCATCATTTTCTCTATTTATTAATGAATTCATTCCACACTTTTACTTAGAAACTCCTATAGACCAGACAATGAACTTAGATTCAATACACCCAATATAAGACAAAAGACACATTCCATGCCATAGAGCAAACAGGAAATCGAATACCAAGTTCATGTGATAATTTTTAACTAAAAATTAATTACAATTTAAAAATACAACAAGGGAAACATATCAGAAGCTGACTTGACCTTGTCTGAGGGCAGGAAAGGAAGACTTCCATGAAGAAGTGAATGTTTAATCTGAGTTAAAAAAAGATGACTAAAGACATATGCCAGTAACAATAAATCAGATAAAATGATGTGCTAGGAAGAAGTGTGTTATTTGAAGCCCTTAGTCAAAGTCCCAAAGATAGGAAGCATATGACTCATTTAAAGAAACAGAAGAAGCAGCACAAATAATGAGTGGACACTGGTTCAAAAAGTCAAAAGCCCTAGGCACCTCACATTCCAATGTAAAGATTTTAGCTTTTGTCCTGAGGAATATGAAAAGTCACTGAAGAGTTTCAAATGAACAGTGACAGAAACAGATTTTCATTTTAGAGCCATCACTCTACATACTAGTTGAAATATGAAAAAAATTAGCAATGAAAGACAAAAACAAAAGATGCAACTGCAAATTAAGATGCAGTTGCACTCATGCAGGAGACAGGTTACTGTATCTTCCTTGATGGTAGTAGAGATGGAAAATGAAGAAATTTGAGAGTGAGAAATAAATGTAGGATTTTCAGACTTATTGGCTATAATGAAGAACTTTAGAGGATTATATATGACTTTAAAGTGCCCTGCTTAGTAAGCTGGGACATTAGTTGTACTATTAATTGAAAGAAGGTACATGAAGAATAATCAGTTTGGGGAGAAGATTATGAATTTTAGTTTAAATTTGGTGACATTCTAATATACAAGAAGAGACACATGTCATCTATACCTTGTGATACCAAAGATTTTGCACTGGATGGAAGACTGAATCTGAGAATGAAGAGTAAAGACCCTCTAAATTATAAAAGAAATCAAATGCAAACTAGTTGAGTAAATACTTATATGCATGGATATCTCTCTATTTCTCTATCTCTGCATCTGTCTGTCTTCTATGTATCCTCTATCTATCTACACCTGTTTTCAATATACCTATCAATTAATCATCAGTTGATTGAACTATACATCTGGAGTCTTTGCCTTATATTCCTGGGAGGTCCACTTGTAGAGTTGGCTTTACATGTCACTCTTTTGGGGGATAAATTATTGTGTCAGCCCCTTCAATTCAAAATTTAGGAAGGGGGTCTCCCGGGTGGCACAGCGGTTAAGCGCTGCGCTGTGGAGCTGTCGGCAGCGGCGACGCAAGTTCGACGCCCGGCCAGGAAGAATCCCACATGGCACAGAAGACCTCTCCTGCCTTGCCCGCTGCTCCCCTCAGCAGTGTATTTCTGATCTGCCTGTTCTGATACCCGATCTGTCTCTGGTGAACCCTCTCGCTGCCCCATGCCTCTGGCCTGTACCCCAGCTTGTATGTATAAATAAATAAAATAAATAAATAATAAATAAAAATTTAGGAAGGAAGCTAGAGTTGCTTGAAAACTATGTGTGAAACAAATAGAGTGTCAGTATTCTGAGGGATGTCTCTGTTTATGATATTTGGTTTCAACTCTACTTGATTTTTATTAATTAGTTCAGTAAAATGTGAGATTGAACCCATGCTGGTCAGATCTGTTTTAAGGCATTTTCCAATTTTGAGGTCTTGAACTTGGAAATCAGTCCCCAAATCTGTCCTCACTCTTTATCTTTTCATCCCTTTAATAAGAAACAAACAAACAAACAACAAAAAAAAATAGAGAATTGCTACAGTATCAATGATGAAGCCTCTAATAACTTTTAGGAACCTGGTTTATTATCCTTCTGAGTTCTACAGGTGGTGTGTTGTTATTCAATGAGCCGTCAACTTCAGTAACATTGTCAGCACTTAATCAAAATTCGACCCCTCTTGATCTTTCATGTCTACATTTCACTTCTATCACATATCCTTTATTCTTTCTTAGCCTTACTGATGATCTGAGAAACACTCAGAAGAAGTACATGTGGAATATGGCAAAGGCGGAATAATTTGGGTTCCTCTCTCTCTGCAGTAAGCTGTAATATAATTTTTTCCACCTGATTTTTAGGAAGATTTGAAGGATATTTTTTCAGATACAAGGTTTTTTTTTTTTTTTTTTTTTTTTTTTTTTTTTTTTTTTTTTTTTTTTTTTTTTTTTTTTTTTTTTTTTTTTTTTTTTTTAATCTAGAGCTGGATTGAGAGACTGACCACCTGATTGAAGAGACCTACATCGCCTAAGAAAAGTAAGAATGTATATTTGCACAAGTTTGGTAATCAGAGATTCACCATGGCCAAAATCTATGTGAAAAAGGAAGTTGAGAATTATAGATGAAAGACAATTACAGGATTTTTGCAAGATCTGTGTCTTTTGATTGATTCTAAGACTCAGAGTCAATGTCCTTAATTGTTTCTAGACTTTATTTTTTATTATTTTTTAATATATATTTTTATTGTTATTTATGTCTTTTACATTTTGTATTCCCCTTGGGTAGCCCACCACCTTATACAAAGAAAACTACAAAACTCTGTTTTCTCTGTTGAAAGAAATAGAAGAAGACACAAGAAGATGGAAAGGCATCCCCTGCTCATAGATTGGAAGGATTAACATTATCAAAATGGCAATCCTACCAAAAGCAATTTACAGATTCAACGCTATTCCAATAAAAATCTCAATGACATTCTTCAAAGAAATAGAGCGACTACTGATGAGATTCATATGGAACCACAAAAATCCTCGCATAGCTAAAGCCCTCCTAACTAAAAAGAAAGAAAACGGAGGAATTTCACTCCCTGGTTTCAAACTATATTACAAAGCCATAATAATTAAAACAGCATGGTACTGGAACAAAAACAGACAGAAAGACCAATGGAACCGAATAGAATACCCAGAATTAAAGCCACATATCTATGAACAATTGTTTCTAGACTTTAAACACTCCCTACTATAGATATTTGAGTGAACTTACTTGCAGGATTTTTGTTGGCTTTTCAATTTTTCTCTTTGCATCCCTCCTTTTTAGGGTCTCCACATTTGCACCTGTCTCAACATCTTAACATTTTAAAAAATAGTAGTATTGATTTGCTGCTATCACTACCTGAGTTATGTAATAGTTATTGCATTGTGCTCACTTTTAATATTGAATGAATTGTACATACTTTATGCTTCCATTTCAGCTTCTTATTTTTTAAAGTAATATTCCTAAAGTATTACTTTGTCAAAGTAAATAAATGCTAGCATGACTTTTATTTTTTGCAACTTTTGTCCCTTTTTGGGGGTTATTCTTTAAACTTTTTCCTTTGGTTTTATGACCCAGTACTATTTATTTGGAACTACTTTTTTTCTGATCCTTTTTCTTCCTTTCCAATTCTTAACTATATTTTCCTTGATTTTCACAAATTATTGAGTTATTTTCTTTTTCTTATTCTTACCAGTTGTTTTTACTGAGAAATGTAACCACTTTCATGGTGATTGCTTGTGCTACTCATTAAATGATCCAAATTGTAGTTTCCAAGTGGACTACCAAACATTTATACATGAAAAAAATATACTGTTCACTTAGAAAGTTTATCAATATCTTTAACATGATTAAAATTTATGATTATTGTTTAGCTTAAATTCAGTAAATTGAAAGTAAGCTAGAAATCAGGGTCCAAAACTGGTAATTTATGTCCCTACATATGGTATGGTAGTTACTGGGGAACTGAAGTATGGCAGTAGAATTTGGAAGATCAAGAAACACTATGAAACTTTCTTTGTGACTAGAATATGAAATTTTATCAAAATTTGGGCTTGGAGAATAGTGCCATTTAAAAAAATACTAAGTTTATGATTCAAACCCAATGAAATGTGACATTGATTATAATCAGGTATGGTGATAGGACTCCTATTTATTTAGCTGAATGGCAACCTCCACTAGAATATAAGAAAATGTCCACCATTTCTTTTTTCTTTTTAGGTATTATTTATCCTTCAAAAATACATTCTGGCGTGAATCTGTTCCTGATACTTTAGCTTATCTCCCTTCTCTCTCAATGATGAATCCATTTTTTTCATAATCTGTTTTTGATATTTTGTTTGTATGACTGTTAATGCAGTTATCTCTAATCACAGTTGGACAGGGTATAATAGTCAGATATTTGCCTGTTTATACTACCCCATTTAGTGATTTCCATGAATTAAATGTATAACATCACCTTATTTTCTCTCCTTCCGTTTTTCCCTTCATTATTTTTTACTTGGTATTTCCCATGTCTGGAGCATTACAGCTGCTCAATGGCTTACAGCTGCTTAAATTGAATAAACTTTGTAATTAATTGATGTTTTAGACAATCATTTTACTTTAAATATGCTTCAATAATATCAATTTCATTACTACTTTAAATAGTTAATTTCTCAATTCTTAAACAAAACAAACTACTGTTCTCCCAATTCATATAAGTATTATGCCATTATCAAAGTTCTGTCCTATTTCCAAGGTACTTTTCTTCTAATTTATGACAGTGAGTCATAGCTACAATGCTACAAATGACAGGTCTCAGGGGATCATTGTCCCCAAAAGGCAGTACATTAATTTCACACTGCGGTTCATTAATGGTATTGTCAATGCCCCCAGGAGGTATAGACATTTGTGAATTCCTGATGTTTCCTGATTACTTGACTTGCACTCTATTTCTTTACCAAGAAGTCCCACTAAGTTGTCACTAGGGAAAACAGTGCCTAACGACACGTCCTATAAATTATGTACGTAGTCACCTTCTATTATTTTCAATTACCTAGTACTTTAGATTGGGCTTGCTAAGTTTATGTTCTTTGCTTGCTAGACTGAAACATGCTGTATATGTCTTGGTAAAATGTAATAAGCTATGCATGGAATTATCAGAATAGAATCTGTCAATTGGCATTGTTCTTAAAATCATTACTACCCACTCTAAATATTGTAATGAATTTTACTTCTTGAAAATTAATTTTATAGTCAGTATTTTATTTTATTTTATTTTTAAAGATTTATTTATTTTTCCATCCAAGAGCTGGGGTATAGGCCAGAGGTGAGGTGGTGAGAGGATTCACCAGAGTCAGAGTGGGGAGCAGAACAAACAGATCGATTGAAGTACACTGCTGAGGGGAGCAGCGGGTGAGACAGGAGAGGTCTGCTGTGCCATGTGGGTTAGCTCCTTGGCCAGGGATCGAACTCATGCTGAGTGGCTGTCCTTAGCTTCATAGTGCTGAGATATAACCCCTTGCACCACGAGGGAGGCCCTATAGTCGGTATTTTAAAGAGAACTCTGTACTATCATGAAAGATTTAACATCTAATGTAGATAAATGAAAACTGATTATATAGGGCAGAATCACTCAACTATTACAACAATATTTAATGAGTCTTATTATGTGCTCTGCACTGGCCTAGACACTGACAAATAAGTGGTGACAAGTAATAAGAAGGATGCCTGCTCTTATGAGGTCTTTTCAAAAGACTGGCAAAAAAAGCAAACACGTATGTGAGTATAATGACTTTAGGTAATGATATGTGCTATAATAGCAGACAGCAAAGTACAGTGGATTAGATAATAATGATGAAGGGGATTGTGGCACTTCAGCTAAAATGGCCAGGGTAAAATATTTTGAGTCAGTAATATTTTAACTGAGACCTGATTAATGGAAAAGAAAAAAGTGATGTGGAGGTCTGGGAAAAGAGTATCTGGGGAGAGAAAATGGAAAATACAAGAACTTTGATGCAAAATAACCATTGATACATTATAAGAATAGAATGGAGAACAGTAGAGCGGATGCATTCTGAACAAAGCTAGAATTGTGAGACATTACTTTGAAGAGGTAGAGAGGGAACCAATTACACAAGAAATGTAGGACATTTTATTCTAAATGTGATGTGAGACTTTTTGTATGTTTTAAGCAGGGGAGATGTATGACTGATTTTTGTTTAAAGAGCATGCCAGCTAATTTGTGAAGAATGTAGTCACTCAAGTGTGGAATTCAGAAGTTCAATTGTGCACCTAATGTATTAGTTTAGTTAAGGGAATTGAGATATGGGAATGTTAGCCATACCAAATATGGCACTGAATACATATTTTTGAGCTTAAAAACAGTAAAATTTGCTGTTAGATTGTATGTGTGGAGTTATAAATAAGGAGAAATAAAGGTACCCGCATTATTTGACCTGAAGAATGCATGCAAATATAATTGAAGGAGAGATGTCTGGAATGAGACAAGGTTTAGAGGAACAGATCAAGTTATCTATATTTATATACTAAATTTATAAAGTATATTAGACATTTAAGATGAATGGTGTGTCAGCAGGTGAAGAGATGACTCTGGAGGTCCAGGGGAGAGGACCAGGCTGTGGAAAATAAATTCAGAATCAACAGCAATAGAGGTGTTCTACAAAAATAGAGGAAACGACAATTGGAAGCAAAGAGTACGGGATAGTACTGTGTTTCACAAAGACTCCTCCTTCCTACTTCTCTTTCTTTCCACCCTCCATATGCTTGCACACCCTCCCCACTGATTGCTCAACTGAGAACAATGTTTCTCCACACGCCCTTCAAAGTGCACCTTTCCTATCTCATGGCACTGACTAGATTTTTGTCTTCTGTATCATTATGCTTTAGCTTTATTTACTTCACTAGAATGTCAGGCAAGACTCCCACTTGGAAGAATGTGTACCTTCTAATCAGCTTTCCTAAAAATGCTATTCCCTATCCTACATTCTATGCCTCAGCATTTCTTCTGGTCTTCACCAGACAGGGTTTTTTTTTTTTTTTTTTTTTTTTTAGGAAAAAATGGGAATTTTTAATTAAGTAGATATATCTATATGGCACTTTATGTTTAGAAAAACTCCATCATCGTAATTAGTTCAACTGAGTTCTCATGCCAATTAGCTGTTGCGATCATTACACTGTTTACGAGAAAAGTTAGGAAACTTTCAAAATTTTATCTAAATTACCAGACTATTATAGTTCTGAAAATCAAATCCATACCTCAGCAATAATTGCAATCCCCCTTCTACAGTAACACAACTTGTTCAAATGTCGAAAATATTTCATTTTAAATCTTTTCTGTCCCTTCATTACTTGTACTTATATGTGGACATTCACAGTAATTTACAAATCCATTTTGTAATTTACGTACTCATTAAGGAATCGAATAGATGGGAACTTGGAAAGGTTGTAAAAAGGACAGTATGACATATGATTACAGTCTTGTAAAGTGAAGTTCTATATATGTCTACCTTCAGTGCCAAACTTAAATACTAACATATTTTTTTAACATTTATTTATTTATTTTATTTTTTTGCATACAAGCTGGGGTGCAGGCCAGAGGTGTGAAGCGGTGAGAGGGTTTACCAGGGACAGAGTGGGAGCAGAACAGGCAGATCGACTGAAATACACTGCTGAGGGGAAGCAGCGAGCGAGGCAGGAGTGGTCTGCTCCGCCATGTGGGATTCTCCCTGGCTGGGCATCGAACTCGCGCCACTGCAGCTGCCGACAGCTCCACAGCACTGCGCTTAACCCGTTGTGCCACCAGGGAGGCCCTAAATACTAAAATCTTAAACTCTAATATCACCAGGCATTTAAATATATTTTCTGATAAAGTTTACATCTTAACTCCTAGCTATTCTATAAGCTCGTTCATTGTTCTCTTATTCCATTTAATTCAAATTAGTTTTTTCCCAAAAGCTATAATCAAAGTGCAAGTGGACAATGAAAGACAGGTTTTCTCATGTTCAGGCAGTAGGAGGCCCGAGTATGAAGCCGAATAATATTCTTCAAATTTAAGGATTAAAAATAAATCCATAAAATATTGACCAAAAATGGAACTTATTTTTAATAGTTTATTTAATTTCAAAGTCAAATATAGCCTAGTGAAAATCAACTTATCAATTATATCACAATAAAACTAGAGAGGGATGAGTTGTCTTTGAATCAGATAGCTCTGAGTTTGTATCTAGTTGTCTCCTCATTTATTAGTAAATTAGAGCTTGAGGAGTTTGTTAACTTCCATGAGACTCACTTTTATCACCTAGTAAAGCAACGTTGCCTCTACACAGTTACTATTATAATTCATATTAACATCCATACAAAACAGATACTAAATGGAAGGACCATTGCATAGATAAGATAAAAACCTCATAATATCATGCTCATGGCATCTTGTACAGTATCTGGCACCAAACAGACATTTAATAAATACTTGTTGAGTGAATAAATGCTAGTAACTGTTTACTGTATTATTGAAATAACAACAACAACTGTTTTCAAAGGTTCTCCATATGTAAAAACAAAATACACACCCTTATTTCATTCAGCAAATATTTATCAAATACTTTACATTAGGCATTCTGTTAAATTAGTTTCTGGGTAGAGGCTAACTTTCAGATAAGTTAGCAATTTAGATCCCTTACTAAGCATTTTTGATGCACTGTGTTGTTTGGTAGCACAGAAAACAATATGAACTTATAGGAATGGTATCCAACCAGGTTTTGAGAGATTTGTAAGACTTCTCAGAGAATGACTGAGATATTTCAGCATGGATAATGAACTAGGTGGAGGGAAGAGTGTAAACATTAAAGAAAATGTGGTTCATTATAGGACAGCATACCTACCATGTGAGAAAATTGGCAAATATGCTTTCTAATTTTTCTCAGTTTTTAACTCACTAGTCTCTCTGGATTCTCTTGCCAGACAGTCCTTCTCTCACCCTACCCAGGTACTATTGCTCTAACTTGCACCTGGATTTGACTTTATTTATTTATTTATGCATACAAGAGCTGGGGTATAGGCCAGTGGTGTGGGGTGATGAGAGGATTCACCAGAGACAGAGTGGGGAGCAGAATAGGCAAATCTACTAAAGTACACTGCTGAGGGGAGCAGCGGGCGAGGCAGGAGAGGTCTGCTCTGCCATGTGGGAAGGTCCCTGCCCAGGGATTGAACTTGTGCTGCAGTGGCTGCTGATAGCTTCATAGTGCTGAGACTTAACCCATTGTGTCACCAGGGAAGCTCTAAACTCAACTTTAGCAGATAATTTTCTGTTCTCCAACTGGATTTTCTTCTACACACTTGCTCAGCTTGGAGACATGCCTATTCTGTCCTCTGACCTCAGATCACGACTTCCCTGGCTTCCTTCCTGTGCACTGCTCTGGGCATGAAGAGGCTTAGCTGTAGATCAGATCGATACAGATGACCACCAGACACCACTCAAGATGAAACTGGGAGAGATGGGAATGGCCCTGATGCTCTTAATCTAACGAAACAATATTTTGTTTTACTTAAATGAGGAGACATGTTTGAAGTCCCTTCATTAGGCCAGACACCATCATATATACTGGGGAATCAAAATAACCCCTCCTTCAGGAGCTCATTAGCCAGCTGGGTAGATAACATGAAAACAAACACATAGCACAACAAGAGAGGTGTTACCAAACTTTGTACAAAAGTCTTATAGCACAGAGCAGATTCTTACTGGAATCCAATTTATTAATACAGGTAAAACAGTGAAATTGGGCATATGGAACACAAATGCATGTATCAGGCATTGCAGTGTTGTTATTCTATTTGACTTATGGTCAAATCAGTTTTTATATTACAGAAATGGTTTTAAAATGTGAAATTTTTTCTTGATCCTGAATTCAGATAGATGATTCAGAATATTTTTCTCTACGGTAATAAATAGCACACATTAAATATTTTGAATAGAACTCAATCTTTATTTTTGAGGAGGGGGGAGAAGAGAAAGTCTGTCACTGTAGAAGGCATATTATAGACCTTGAACAAAAAAAATGATATAATAAGAAATTCTTTTATTTCAATGGGGTACTATATTTCTCCAATGACATTTTTATTCATTGTGTTTTATTTTTTCAAAATTATGAATTCTGGAATGCATTCCAATTTATTTAAAAGAAATAATTCTTGGTTCATATTACTTGTCATGGTTTGACAGTGATAAATAACTAATGTTCTGTTTTGCATGTAATGACATCCTGTGTGCTGAGGCAACAAAAGTGAATGGGGGAATGGGTCCCTACCCCAAGGAACTGTCTCTGTTGTCTCAGAGATTCAAATTGTTCTGATCAATCCAGGCTGTTAGTGAAAGGAGTCATGGAAAGTTTTTGGGCTGAAGTAAAACCTGGACTGAGTGTCAAAGACAATTTCTATAAAGCAAATGAAAAAACATTTGATTTTGACCTTACATTTTTATTCATCTCTCTGCTCAGTGATTTGGGTTAGCTTTACAGATGAGACTTGAACATGTGGAGTTTGAAAGAGAAACAATTTAAAACCAACATATAGACTAGTTTACCTAACCTAAAATATCATAGACTATAAAGAGAACCCCAACCTCTGGTTCCTCTTTGAGTTGCCACTGATACTTGAAGACTAAAACTAAAGTGCAGATCTGTAAATTACATGGATGACAGGAAGGGAGAAGAATGAGGAGAGCAATACAAAATGTGGTGTATTAGAAAATATTCATTTCTAATAAATTTAAACAGGGACTTGAGTGAAAAAATATTTTATATTGTAACCATAATTTTTCACCATTACTGGAGAAAAAGTTGCTTTTTAACATTTAGTTAATGTACTTAACCATGTAGTCATTTTTCTCTATTCCTGAGAATAATACATAGCTATGTTAATTCTTATGAATTAATACAGTATTATTTCAAAAGAATCACACATTCTTTGTTCAGTACCATAGGGGGATCTGAGATTTAATTTCTTAGAAGAACCCCTGTCTATACAGTAAAACAATTGGATATGGTTGCATGCAGAAAATATTTTACCTACATCCATAATTCAAACATCTCTATATTGATGACTATCTGTATTCCTTAGCTGTTCTCCACTCTATCTACCCAATACAACATGATTATGCTACAAACACTTTAATTTTAACATCTGGACTTCTTATTTTCTCAAATTTCCTCAACATTCTGTGTTTCATGACACTGTGAATATATACTGCCATCCACCCAGTTATTTAAGTCAGAGTTCTAGGAGTTATTCACCGTTCTCTCCTTCTCCTTCTCCTGTTCGTCCTATAATGTCGCCAAAGAACCCCCAATAAACAGGCATTTCATCTTGACCAAATCCTGTCATTCCATCATAAATATCCTTCATACATGTTTCTTCTCCATCTCATTGACTCTTATGGGACAAGAACATTACAACAGCCTGCAATTTATTCTTTTTTTTTTAAAGATTTATTTTATTTATGCGTACAAGCTGGGGTGCAGGCCAGAGGTGTGGGACAGTGAGAGGGCTCACCAGAGACAGAGTGGGGAGCAGAATAGGCATATCTACTGAAATACACTGCTGAGGGGAGCAGTGGGCAAAGCAGGAGAGGTCTGCTGCACCATGTGGGAATCTCCCTGGAGGGGCATCGAATTATTGAACTCGCACTGCAGCTGCCAACAGCTCCACAGCACTGTGCTTAACCTGTTGTGCCACCAGGGAGACCCCCCTGTAATCTACTCTCATGGTTTCACAATGAGCTTTTTATGATGTAACTGATGATATAATCTTTCTGCTTGAGGATGCTCACTACGAGAAGCAGAAATGATCTCATTTCTGAGCTGACATTTGCTATGGGCTCCTTACAATCAGGAGTTACTTATTTCTATAGCAGCACTATTTACAATAGCCAAGACATGGAGACAACCCTAATACCCAGAACAGATAACTAGATCAAGAAGAATGATACATAGACACAGCAATCAAAAAAGATAAACCTGTGCTATTTGTGTCAACATGGATGGAAGTGGAAAGGATCATTTTAAGTGAAGTGAGCCAGAAAGAGAAAGATAAACACTGAATGGTTTAACTCATATGTGGAACCTAGAGAAACCAAACAAAGGTTCAAAAAAGACAAATTTAAGACTGACCCTTGAAAGCAGACCGGAAATCTGAAACTCAGGAGGAGAGGGACAAAGGGAAGGAGATGGGGAGAATATAGAATGGGGCGGGGGAAGGTTGAGAAGAATGTGGTAGAGTGTGGTGGAGGAGTTTGGGCACCTTAGTGTTGTGAAAACCATGGTGACGATCTATAATGGGGAGAAATCTTATATTATAAAAAAATAAGCATGTTTAAAAAACTAAAAAATCATAAAATGTATTAATATTTTGCTGTTCTTCCTACAAGTTTGTTTTGAAGAAATAAAATATAATAGATTAAAAAAGAAGCAAGAATGATACTTTTTGTTTGTTTTTAGCACCTTCTATTGCATTTTGCATCATATAAATGCTCAAGAGTTTTTTGTATGTAGAACAGCATGGATGTATGAGTTGATAAATGAGTAAATGAATAAATTGCCCTATGATTAGCTACAGAATGAGCTTTAAATAAAAAATAATGCAGAATTAACAGAACCCAACCTTCATGTCAGACACTTTATGACATTCAAAAGGCCAGCCACTTAGTGTCCTGTGACCTCTAATGAATCACTCTGCCTCTCATCTGTAAAGCTTTATTAGCACTTTGGCAATAGGTACAAACTCTTAAAACGCCAGGTGTTAAGTACATTGCTTCAGAAAAATTTTCATGCTTGTTCATTTGGAATCAAACTATAAGATCTGCAAAATACTCCATCTTTAATTAATGCTAGGTTCCTCATTTCTAAAATAGATTTAATGGCAGCTGACTCCCAGGTACGCCAGAAAATATCTCTGCCTCCAACATGAGAGTAGTACCACTCCTGAGCCTCTCAGCCCTTTGTCTTAATTCCACACAACCTTTCATGAAGATTGTACCTGATTAGAGTGAATGGGAAGAGAGGAAAGAAGGGAATTCTTCTCATGGAAACAATTGACTCGTTCACTATCAGAAGACCAGTAATTTTACAACTTCTCCATTGGGCTTGAATCACTGCACTCAGTTGTCTACTACAGAGGACAGAAAGTGAGCTTATATCTCAGCTTTTGACCAACTGGGGAATTAAGGAGAATACAAAGAAAAATAGTTTAAAACTACTCACAAAGATGATATGGCATGGAAACAACTCAGTATAATTCATGACACCTTTTATCAAAGTTCTATATAAAATGCTACTTTAGGTTCTTTGGGAAGTACACTGATGAAGGAGTAACAATGCAAAACATCTGCAGTTTCACATAGGTAGGGGTAGAATCTGTCCTAATGTAAACAAACTTGCTATGAAGGATAGCATAAAATCATAGTGTGCCATCAGTATTGAAAGGAAAAGGTGATTTCTAAGTGTTCTGGAAAAGCTTTTCAGAAGAAGTAGTATCTAGTGTCTGGGTGGGCTCCCAAACTTCAGAGCCTTAGTCCTACCCAATTCTGAAAAGTGTTGATAAGTAAAATAGTGACCATGTAGGGCTAAGTATCACTATAATTATTGATGCTACTAAGATGACAAGGTCGTCAAATGGACTTGCTGAACTGATCCCTGGACTCAAAAATCCTTACCTACCTATATGCACTCACTTGAGTACTCACCTGGACAGGCTGCCAGGACAGGACTTAGGAATCCAGAACAACTCTTGCTTTAAAAGAAGGAAAATTTCCCATCTTTTACCTACTCAGAGAGAATCCAGAGTCACACAAAGAAAGCTCCCTCTAAAAAAGGGAACAGCAGAAATAGGGAAGAGATATTCCAAACACTGCAAGGATCTGAGTGGCAAAAGAGAGGGATGATAATTCCAGGTATGGGAGTAGATAAATGTGAATCTCTGAGTGAGCCCCGAGGAGATGGGATAATGAAATGATTAAGAACATTCTGTCATTTCCCTGATTATAAGTGATGTTGAAATATATATTTTTTTAGATACCTGTTAACCAATTGCATTTCCTCTTTGAGAAGTGTCTGCTTAGCTCTTCTGCCCATTTTTTTAAAAAGATTTATTTATACATACAAGCTGGGGTATAAGCCAGAGATGTGGAGAGGTGAGAGGATTCACCAGAGACAGAGTGAGGAGCAAAATTGGCAGATCGACTGAAGTCCACTGCTGAGGGGAGCAGCGGGTGTGACGGGAGAGGTCTGCTATTCCATGTGGGAATCTCCCTGGCCGGGTATCAAACTCATGCTGCAGTAGCTCTGGATAGTTTCATAGTGCTGCATAAGTTGAGCCACCAGGGAGGCCCTCTTCTGCCCATTTTTTGACTGGAGTGTTTAATTTGTTTTTACTGAGTCTTATGAGCTATTTGTGGATCTTTTTGATCAGTCCCTTATCAGTTGTATGGCATGCACCATTTTTCTCCCAATCAGTATGACGTCTCTTTGATTTGGTTAATGTCTCTTTCTGTACAGAAGCTTTTTAGTTTGATGTAATCCCAGTTGTTTATCTTTTCCTTCACTTTGTTTTTGGGGCTGAGTCTTCAAAGATGTTACTGAGATGCATGCCATGTAGTATTTTGCCTGTATTTTCTTCTACATATTTTATGGTTTCAGGTCTTTTGTTCAATACTTTTATTTACTTTGAGTTCATTTTTGTGCATGGTGTGAGGTAGTAGTATAGTTTAACTCTTTTGCATGTCATGGAAGTGAAAATCAATGCCACAATGAGATACCAACCTACACCAGTGAGAAAGGAACATAATAAAAAAAAACCCAAACAAACAAATAAAACTAGCAACAACAAATGTTGGTGAGTATGTAGAGAAAAAGGAACTTTCTTATACTGCTGGTGGGAATGTAAACTTGTCCAACCACTATGAAAAGCTGTGTGGATGTTCATCAAATTTCTAAAAATGGAGTTTCCATATGATCCAGTAATTCCACTCCTAGGAATCTACCCAAAAGGACAAAAACACAACAACATTAGTTCAAAAAGATGCCTGCACCCCTATGTTTATTGCAGAACTTTTTACAATAGATAAGATATGGAAACAACCCAAATGTCCCAAAATATTGACTGGATTGAGAAAGTGTGGCATATATACTCAATGGAATACTTCAGCAATCAAAATAGATAAACACATGCCATTTGCAACAACTTGGATAGAGCTGGAAGGGATTATTCTCAGTGAAATAAGTCAAAAGGAAAAGAAAACTATCAGGTGGTTTCACTTACAGGAGTATAGGGGTTACAGGAATACAGGAAAACAAGGGATCAGGAAAAAAATAAACAAAATTACAGGCAACATCACGGGTGAATTGGTGGTGGGCTACCCAAGGGGAATACAAAATGTAAAAGACATAAATAACAATAAATATATATATATTAAAAAAAAACAAACAAAATTACAGGCAACAATATATAAGAGACATTCTATGTGAAGGAGGAGGGAGAGGGATCCAAACAGGGGAGGCAAGAGCACGACAGGCTATGGTGATGATGCATGGGTGAATTGGTGGTGGGAATTTTATTGGGACTACACCTGAGAGGAGAATGCAAATAATGTACAAAAATGAACAATGTGAAATATATGTGAATAAATTAAAAACACATTCTGTCAAGTGAAACAGATCTAGTTTTAAGCCTAATTATTCATATCATCTATATTTTCTGATCCTTTATTTCCTCACCTTTGAGTTGGGGGAAATAGCACTCATTTACTGAACTCAATAAATAGTAGCTCTCATAACATCCACTACCAGATTGACTAGGCAAATGTTATGTTGAATAACTGAATAGCTTCCTTCACAAAGTGATTTTAAATTTTGAGTTTTATTAAATGATCTATTTTTTCCTGATTTTTCAACTTGATTAGATCAAATTCCTGTTTATTGGGTTTCTTTAAATGAACTGTACCCATTAAACACTTTTGGCCCACCATATTTCTGTAGTATAGTAGTGTAAGGAGAGAGTGATATAGATTTCTGGAGCAGGAGAGAAGAGCACATACAGGTACAATGAATAGCATAAATGTAAGGTAAGTGCAAGTATGTGACAAAGCTAAAGTGAATTGGTGTGAACATAAATTAAGACAAAGGACATAAGGGGGATAAGAACACTGGACATACTTTCATGTTCGGTTCCATTCTTTTGAACACGTCTGTCTAATTTTTATGATGAGACCAGGCTAACAGGTGTTAAGCTAAACAAACCTTTAAATGATCATGCAATGCTTCAGGATCCTAAATGCTTTCAAATGCATGATTGAGCAATGAAAAGATTCTCTGATCATAATGCTGAAGAATATTCAGGAATGCAAGTGTCTTGATCTTTTAGAAAGAGAAGTTATGGATATTTTAATTTTATTTTTATATTAATGGCATTTTATTTTATAATTCTTGATATTAAAAATCAGCAATTATGGTTCACAAAGGAAATTGAGGAGGGGAGAGGGGATGGGGAATGTGATAGGGTATTGGCATTTTTTATTTTATCATACACGTATGAGTGTTTATGGTTACAAAATCACCCTAGATTATTGATTGCATGTAACTGCAGGGATAGATGAATTACTTCTCCTGTGTATGAATGTACTAAAATCCTACCGGACGACTTCCACATAGATTTTTTTTTTAATGGAAAAGACTTAGTAACAAACTGGGATCTTCAAATGGAAAAGTTTTTAAACTTCTTGATGAATTACCTACTTTTAAATAAGTTTGAAACTTAACCATAAGAACTACGACCTTGTGCCAATTTAAAGGCTGAGATGAGAGAGACCAGTTATGTGTTAGAATCAAAGACTATAGAATAATTGGGAGGGTCTATTCACTGTCTTCTTTGCATAACATCTGAGAGGGAGAAAGAGGATAGCAAAGAATTTTTGTGACTCTTAATTTCCATCAACTACATTTTCATAAGGAGGTCAAAGTGATTTCTCTGATTGCAATTTAACAAACTCTAGAAATGATTAACATGTAAAAATGTGTTAGCCTTTTAAAAATATATTGTTCTTCAAGTTGAAACTTTATTCCCTGACCACTTTTCAACTCAATCATGTTTCAAATACGTACTTCCATTATTTGTGTAGTGCAGTTATAGTATTTGCTTTCTAAGATAGAACACTGAAATTCACTGAGAAGAAATGTTTCATACTGGAGCAGATTTCTACTTTGAGTGATCATATAACTCCTTTGAAATGTCCTGTGTTGGTATTTTATGTGATAAATATGACTTCTATTTTAGGAATTTCTCCAGATTCCAAGTTATTTTTCGCAACATCAAAGACTCATTGATATGATTCTAACACAGCCATTTATATCAAACTTGCTTTGAATATTTGAATATATCCTGGTGTTTTTTTTTCTTTGTGTTCCAATTACAATGGTCCTGAAATAATATTTACAATTTTAGTTTTCAATGAACAAATCTGTCTTTGGTAGTAATATTATTATAAACCTTAGGGAATGCCAGATGATTTATACAGTAAACTAGAAATTATTCCCACTTAGGTGGGATGTTTTGGTTTAGGTGAAGTGGTCATTTTTATGACAACATTAAGACTTTCCATGTCTTACACACCAGTTTATGATTATGTGGCACTTGATATGTGAAAATGGAGTCTGACAAGGAACATACTGTGATACTTCTGAAATTCAGTTAATTCACTAATAAAATGGGTTTTATAATGGCACTTATCTCATGGAATTGATTGTGATGATCACATAGGGTATATAAAGTACTAGCATGTTATTTGACATTGCAGTAAGCTCTCAGTATGTACCTAGCATTGTTATTACCTTTAAATGAGAGACATATAAGAATTCTCTGAACTTCATCAAAGTTATCCCTAGATTACAGATAAGATGGGGTTAAATTTCATGTCAGACGATTGATAATTTTAAAAGATCCTGGAGAAGATGATACTGTATCTCCTTTTATGTGATTTCCATTAAAACATTTCCTCCTAAGCCTGGCAGTTGCAATTTAAGCAGTTATTCTCTTTTCTATTATTTCTGGATTGGCACAGGAGCTGAGACAGCATGTAATTTATGTCCCATATGCATGCACTATGTCATATATATAATCTCTATATATAGTATCTTTATAAAATGTTCATCATGTAATTAGATCCTTAGTCAGCGATTTTCTTTAAATTGCAGCTACATCCGAATGACACTTTCCCTGAGGAAGGAAATGTTTTATTTTTCCACAAGCCACATGAAGTCAGGAACATGAAGAGGAGCTCACAGAAGCCACTTTTCTCTTAGGGAGAACTGTTTATTTTCTGATAGTAGTGGCAGAGCAATCCTTGTGGTTGATTCTGTCATTAAGGATTGATGTGCTTTTGTATGTATTCCCAGATGTCTTGATTTCCTGTGAGAATTAGATAAGCACTTTGCACGTATACACTCAATATACATTTACTAAGCAACAATAAAATATGGGTAACCATAATAGCCAGTCATATGAAGTCATGTCCCTTATCTTTCAAATTTGTGTTACAGAGGGTGCAAGTGAGACAACAGGGTGCAGATTATAGAAATAATATTTAGTACTTTTTTCATTTCAAATACATTAACTACAAGCCATGTGGAATGAAATTTACATGAATGAAGGTAACCCATAAAATACACATAAAATCCTGAGTCAGAGGGATAGTGCTTTTATCTGAAAAGAGGTTTTACAATATTCATCAATTTCTTACAGAATCTACAATTTAAAAATTCAGGACCAGTTTAATGAACAAAACTCTAAATTTATGGAATTCTCTACATATGCAAATATACTCATTGGCAATTAATCATATTCTGCCTGGAAATTTCTTTATGTGTATAATTCGACACTACTCCTATTCTGTTATAATCACAAACCTAAAAAGTAACACTGATCATCTCTTCATATGTAACATTACATCAAGTGCTATTGATTTTACCAAGTATTTTTCCAATTCATTCACTTTTTCTCAGTTATATTAGCTGTGTCTAGTCTATGATATCACCATCTGCTGATAGAAAAACTGCACTAGCCCCATAACCCACTATCATCCTGTCTTGGTTTCTGCCAATACATTCTCCATTGGGAAGCAGAGGATCTTTAAAGAAATGCAAACTGGGCCTCCCTGGTTGTGTAAGGGATTAAGTTTCAGCACTATAAAGCAATCCACAGTCACTGCAGCACAAGTTCAAGCCCCAGCAGGGAATCTTTCCACATTGCCCTGTAGATGTCTCCTGCCTCGCCCGCTGCTCTCCTCAGCAGTGTATTACAGTGGATCTGCCTGTTTTGCTCCTCACTCTTTCTCTGGTGAATCCTCTCACCACCCCACACCTCCGGTCTACACCACAGTTCTTGTATGCATAAATAAATAAATCTTAAAAAAAAAGAAGAAAAAAATGCAAACCTCTTTACTTCAATTAGACTACAGGCTCCATGAAAGCATTTTAACCATTGAATATACTGAGATTTGCATTGTTCTGGGTTGAGAGGAGGCAAAACTTAGTATTTGCTGAGTGTGCAAATGGTCTCATATTGAAATATAAGACTTATAGAAGTACAAATTATGAACATACAGTGGATTGAACAAAGTGAGGGGCTTATAACCATTTTTCTTAAAAACAATTGTCCATTTGTCCCTTGTTAATTTCTTATTTTGACAAATAGAAGAGTTATATTAGTTATTCTCTCAGGGTCATTCTTGATCATGATGCCTAAAAAGCTTCAAGATGAAAGCTTTTGTATTTGAGGCAGTCTATTATCTACACTCATCAGGTCAATTGTGAGAGAAACTTGGATGTATACACAGAGAGAGAAGCACTGGACTTGCAGCATTTTTGTCAAACAAATAAAAAAATCTCATTGTAAAATCAGACCCCAAAGAAAGTTTATAGTTACCAAGCATCTATCACTTCCTAGTGAGTCTCTCTTTCAGGGTTTTCCTTTATAATATGTGCAGTGGCTATATGTGGTACCATGAATACTACTCTTCAAACATTCATTCTCCCAGCTCTCGGGAGTATTGATTGCCAATAAACTCAAAAGAAGCCCTTTGTCGGGAAGCTACCTCAGTCAAAAGAAAGTAGGAAGCTCCCTTCCACAAGGCACTCAACATCCATGATTATAGCCTGCTTCCAGTGACCAGCAGATGTGAATGTACAAAGGCTGACCAATTTAATTTCAAATAGGGACAACTTTGGCAGGTGAAATTACATTTGACTGGAAGATGAAACAGTTGTACATTTTGAATCAAGCTTGAGCAAGACCAATGAGCAATAGTATTCTGCATAAACAGATAATTAGGATCCCATGTTATCTACCACTGTAAAATCAGTAATTTACCAGAGCTAACAACTGTGGCTACATGGGCAGTCTCTTATGTCCTAAAGACAGAAGAGAAAGGAAGCTGAGCGAGAGTCAGTGATGAGCTAGTCAATGGGTAAAAGATAAAAGTAAGCTCTTTTTTCAGCATAAATCTTTGCAACAGAGTTTGATTGGCTAACATGAGATCCTCCCTAATGTTGCATTAGACTGAGGGACTTACTGATTAGCTGAAGAGGGGTGGCGGTGGTGAAATATCCAATCAGATTCACTTGAGCTATTACATACTGCACCTCTCAGAAGCTGTCAGCATTATAGAGACAGCATCTTGAAAGAACAATAAGGTATTACCTTGGGTACCATGTCCTTTGAGGATGGAATATTATTTTCTTATATTCAGGAATCATTTTTAATCGGTGGACTACTTCTGTCTCTAGTTGGTATAGTACGTTGGTTTAGCAACTAAACAGTCGAAATATGAGTGGTTCCACTTTCCATCAGTTTTAGTACCTCACTTTGGAATATCTTTCATTCCTATCCCCACTCAACAAGGCTCTGTGACTCTAGACATAGTTTCTTGAAGGATTCATCAGAGGACACAACATGCATTTCAAAAATCATTTAACTTTAGCTGAAACCTCAATCACTTAAAGCTTCTTGGGTTAAAGAGATCAGCAACAAAGGAAAGGAAGCAGCATCCCTTCATGGAATACTAGACTCGATATTAGAAAGAAGAGTTGTCAGCATACATGACAGGGAAAAAGATCAGTGTCACCCAAGTGTCTCCATCCTCAAACATGTCCCTCCATCTTGACAGAAAATTAACAAGTGCAGTAGCCATGAAGTATTGAAGACATGGTGATGAGGAGCTGAGGTCAATCAGAGGTGAAGCTCTGGATTGCAATTAGTAGGTGAGCCATCAAGACAGGCTTAACCAATGTTATTTGCCAAGAGTGAGAGAAATCTAGAGTGTCTATTAAAGAAAGCAGAGACCAGCAATAAATCAGTTAAGGATTAAAGGTCAACTTCAAAGTTGGAGGTCTGTAATTTCAACTAATATTCCCTTGTTTGTTTCCCCAGGGGGGTGGAAAAAAAGACTAATCTAAGTCTTGGAGCAATTACTTCTGGTAGAGTAAACTCAGTATATCAAACAACTAGATCCAAATACTACTGAGCGTAGATTGTGGTAGACACAAGAAAGCTACCTGGTCCAAGTTTAGCTCCATCCACAGGGATACCCTTCAGATTCAGAGGAACAAAGGGGAGGAACAACTTCCTCTAAAAAGGGACAATACTCAAAAGTCAGCTAACTCAAGAATTCTAAAGAATCAAAGAAAAGCCATATGGTGTTTCCACAAACTAATAAACGTGGAGCTACCATACAACCCAGCAATACCACTTTTGGGAATATACCCAAAGGACACAAAGACACTAATTCAAAAGGATACATGAACTAGTATGTTTATTGCAGCACTGTTTGCAATAACAAAGGTATGGAAACAACCCAGATGCCCAAAAATAGATGACTGGATCAAGAAGATGTTGTACATATACACAATGGGATATTATTTAGCATTCAAAAAAGATAAACACATGCAATTCACAGCAACATGGATGGAACTAGAAGGGGTCATGCTCAGCGAAATAAGCCAAAAGGAAAAAGAAAAATATCGAATGGTCTCACTTATAACAGGAATATAGGGGAACCAAATACAAGAGCGGCAATCAGAGAGAAAGGAGGGAGGATTGGGGCTCAGAACAGGGGAGAGGTGAGCACAGGGGACTGTGGTGATGGTACACGGTTGAATTGATGGTGGGAAACCTACAGGGAATATACAGTAATGTAAAAGACATCAATAAAAATAACAATTGGGAAAAAAATATGTGCAAAGCTAAGATTTTATGACTAAAAATGGACAAAATATATAAAATAATTGAATTTTATTATGATGATGATGTATTTTGCGGTATTTGTTAAGGAGTAACCAATGTTTGGAAGAGCCATGAAGACATAGCTCATCATACACTTATCATATAAAAATATTTTTAAAATATTAATAATAAAAAATAAAGTTAAAGTGAGAATAAAAAAAAAAAGAATCAAAGAAAGTTCTCTGTTGCAATTGCCTCAGAGTTAATCTTAATATGTCCAGTCATGCTTTGATCATCTTTCATAGGTTTTGTTACCAAGAATACCACCCAGTAGAGTTCTTGCAATCAAATCTAAAATTCTCAGTTTTCTGGAGATCCAGCCTCTGACATGGTGTTATGATCTCAAAAAGAAATTTAGGTACCCTTCAATAATTGGATATAAGATGCTCTTACATATTTATTCTTGGTTTTATGCACTTGAGGGTAACTACAAAATCCATATGTTGAAGCTTTAATCCAACCTAAGACTTTAATTGTATTGGGAGAAAAGATTTTTAAATAATTAAAGTTAAATGAGGTCGTGGAAGACAAAGATAATCCAGTAGGACTGGTGTTCTTTTTTTTTTTAAAGATTTATTTATTTATACATACAAGCTGGGGTTACAGGCCAGAGGTGTGGGGCAGCGAGAGGGTTCACCAGAGACAGAGTAGGGAGCAGAACAGGCAGATCAGAAATACACTGCTGAGGGGAGCAGCGGGCGAGGCAGGAGAGGTCTGCCACACCATGTGGGATTCTCCCTGGCTGGGAGGCCCAGGACTGGTGTTCTTTTAAGAAGAGACTAGGACTGTGCATACAAAGAGACAATAGAATGCACATAAATAAAAGGAACAAACTGGTGAAGAGCAACAAGAGCATAGCCGTTTTCAAACCCAGGAAAGAAGCCTCAGAGGAAGTCCAGGACAAGCACCTGGACTTCTAACCTCCAGCTCTGATAGTAAATACATTTCTGTTACTTAAATCAATTAGTTTATGGTATTTTGTTATGGCATCCTGGGCTAATACCAATTAATATACAAATACCAATTAATATACAAGGTTGGTTTGAATTGGAGCACTTCATATCTTCTTTGACTTTATCAACAAATGTTTTTTCTCAAGGTGACCAACCAAAAATGAAGAATTCAGTCTTAAATCTTACCATATATTGAGAGTCTGGGTGCTCTCCCCCATACAATCCTTCCCTACCCTGTTTTTTTTTTTTTAAATTGGTATTTACATCTTTCACATTTTGTATTTCCCTTGGGTAGCCCACCACCAATTCACCATGCATGTATCCTTTTGGATTAGTTTTTGTGTGTCCTTTGGGTAGATTCTAAAAGTGGTATTGTTGGGTCATATGGACACTTCATTTTTAGTGGTTTGAGGAATCTCCATACAGTTTTCTATAGTGGTTGGACCAGTTTGCAGTCCCACTAGCAGTGTAGAAGAGTTCCTTTTTCTCCATACCCTTTCCAGCATTTGTTGTTCCTTGTATTTTTAATGTGGGCCATCCTCACAGGTGTGAGGTGGTAACTCATTATGGTTTTGAGTTGCATTTCCCTGATTATAAGTGATGTTGAACATTTTTTCAAGTGCCTGTTGGTCATTTGCTTTTCTTCTTTGGAGAAGTGTCTTTTCATCTCTTCTGTCCATTTTTTGACTGGATTGTTTGCTTTGTTTTTGTTGAGTTGTGTGTGCTCCTTGTAGATGTTTGTTATCAATCCTTTATTGGTTGTATTGTGTATGAAGATCTTCTCCCAGTTAGTAAGGTATCTGTTTGTTTTGGTTAATGTCTCTTTTGCTGTACAGAAGCTTTTTTATTTTTATGTAGTCCCCTCTGTTTATCTTGTCCTTCACTTCCTTCGCTTTGGGGGATGTGTCTTTAAAGATTTTGCTTGTATGTATGTCATGTAGAGTTTTGCCTATATTTTCGTCTATAAATTTTATGTTTTCAGGTCTTACATCCAGGTCTTTTATACATTTTGAGTTGGCTTTTGTGCAGGGTGTGAGGTATTAGTCTAGCTTCATTTTTTTGCATGTAGCAGTCCAGTGTTCCCAGCACCATTTATTGAATAGGCTGTCCTTGTTCCACTGCATTTTCTTTGCTCCTTTGTCAAAGATTAATTGTCCATATATATGTGCTTTTATTTCTGGGTTTTCTATTTGGTTCCATTGGTCTTTATGTCTGTTTTTGTTCCAGTACTATGCTTTTAAAATTATTATGCCTTTGTAGTATAGTTTGAAATCAGTGAGTGAAATTCTTCCGTTTTCTTTTTTTTAGTCAGGAGGGCTTTAGCTATGCGTGTTTTTTTGTTCCATATGAATTTCATCAGTATTCAATCTATTTCTTTGAAGAATGTCTTTGAGATTTTTTATTGGAATAACATTAAATCTGTAAACTGCTTTTGGTAGGATTGCCATTTTGATAATGCTAATCCTTCCAATCCATGAACAGGGGATGTCTTTCCATTTTCTTGTGTCTTCTATTTCTTTCAATAGTGTTTTATAGTTTTCTTTGTATAAATCCTTTATGTCTTTTGTTAGTTTTTTTCCCAGATATTTGATTTTTTGTTTGTTTGTTTTCAGTTTTGAAGGGGATGTATCTCTTTATTTCTTCTTCAGACTGGGTGTTTGCATATAGGAAGGCAAATAGACTGGTTTTTGTACATTGATTTTGTATTCTGCTACTTTACTGAACTGGTTTAAATTTTTGAGTAGTTTTTCTATGGAGCTTTTAGGGTTTTGTATATATATATTATCATTTCGTCTGCAAATAGAGACAGTTTAATTTCTTCTATCCCTATTTGGATCTTTCAAATGTCTTTCTCTTGTCTTATTGCTCTGGCTAGGACTTCCAGTATTATATTGAAGAGCAATGGTAAGAGTGGACATCCTTGCCTTGTTCCTGATCTTAGTGGAAAGGCCTTCATCTTCTCACCAATGAGGATAATATTGGCTGTGGGTTTGTCGTATATGGCTTTTATTATGTTGAGGTATGTTCCGTCTATCCCAAGGATTTCAAGGGCTTTTATCATAAATGGATGTTGCACTTTGTCAAATGCTTTCTCAGCATCTATTGATATGATCATATGGTCTTTATTTTTCTTTTTGTTGATGTGTTCAATTACATTGATTGATTGTCGGATGTTGAACCATCCTTGTGTCCATGGAATAAATCCCACTTGGTTGTGGTGTATTATCTTTTGGATGCATTGTTGGATCCTGTTGGCTAGGATTTTGTTAAATATTTTTGCATCAGTGTTCATTAGAGAAATTTGTCTGTAGTTTTCTTTTTCTGTGTGTTGTCTTTGTTTGGTTTTGGTATTAGAGTAATGTTTGCTTCATAGAATGTGATTGGTAGTACTCCTTCCTTCTCGATTTTTTGAAAGAGTTTGTGTAATATAGAGACTATTTCTTTTTTGAATGTTTGGTAGAATTCATTTGTGAAACCATCTGGTCCTGGACTTTTGTTTTTGGGGAGGTTTTTGATTACTGTTTCAATTTTGCTGCTTGTAATTGCTCTGTTTAAGTGTCCTATATCTTCTTTATCTAGTTTTGGGTGATTAAATAGTTCTAGGAATTTGTTCATTTCCTCTAGGTTGTTGAACTTGTTTCTGTATAGCTGTTCATAGTAATCTGTGAATATTCTTTTGATTTTTGCTGTTTCCGTTGTAATTTCTCCTCTTTCATTTATGATCCTATTTATTTGTGCTTTCTCCCATTTTTTCTTTGTAATCCTGGCTAGTGGTTTGTCTAGTTTGTTTATTTTTTCAAAGAACCACCTTGTGGTTTTATTGATCTTCTGGATTTTGGTTTTATCTTTTTTGTTTTTTTTTTTTTTTTTTTTTTTTTTTTTTTTTTTTTTTTTTTTTTTTTTTTTTTTTTTTTTTTTTTTTTTTTTTTTTTTTTTTTTTTTTTTTTTTTTGTTTGTTTGTTTTTGATTTCCATTTCCTTTATTTCTGCTTTAATTTTTATTATTTCCTTTCTTAAACTGGCTTTTTTTTTGTTATTCATTTTCTAGTTATTTGAGATGTGAGATTAGATTGTTTCTTTGAGTTGTTTCTTGTTGTGAACCTGTAATGCTATATATTTTCCTTTTATTACTGCTTTTGCTGTGTCCCAGATGTTCTGGAAAGTTGTGTCCTCATTGTCATTCATTTCTAGATTTTTTTTTTAATTTATTCTTTGATCTCTTCATTGATCCAGTGGTCTTCCAGTAATGTGGGTTTCAGTTTCCATGATGTAAGGGGGTTCCTTTTTTCTTTTCATGGTTTATTACCAGTTTGACTCCTTTGTGATCAGAGAAGAAGTCTGGTATGATTTTGATCTTAGTGTATCTCTTGAGGTTTGTTTTGTGACCTAATATGTGATCCATCTTGGAGTATGTTCCGTGTGCACTTGAGAAGAATGTGTATTCAGTTTTTTGGGGATGAAGTGACCTATAGACATCTGTTAATCCTATGTGGTCTAGGTCCTTATTTAGAGCTTTAATGTCCTTGTTTCCCTACCTTGTTTTAATCCCCATGGAATGATCAATATCTCTATGGCATGTGTTTAACGAGTGAAGTAATTGTTTTCAGTAATAATATCCCTATTTATTTGATTATAGTCTAGAGAATAAGAATTGCAATCTCTGTTCAATAAATTTATTACCTTCTTTTAAGGTTTGATATGTTAAGGATGTTATAGAAATATCAGGTGTTACCTTAGAATATCTAATCCCCAATCTGTGAACACAGTGAGACTTTAGACAGGCCAAATCAAGCCAAGTCAGGACTTTTTAAATTTGAAACAAAGCTGAGCAAAGGACAACACATTACATATACCTCGATGCGGTCCTTATATCAGTAGCTCCTCATCTCTTGCTATTTTTGTTTACATCAATAAGAAGTGGAATGGACTAAATTGTGATAATTAAGTTAATAGTACAACAATGACCACAATATAATGATACAAAATACAACGCTAACTGTATAAGCATTTTTCATGTGCTTGCTAACATACTAATAACATTATGTGCATCAAGTCAATAATCTTTGTAATTATCCAAAAATACCTGTCAGCCGATTTGGACTGCTATAATAAAATACCATAGGCTGAGTAGTGTAAAAAACACATTTATGCATCATATCCAAGTGAGGAAAGTTCATGATCAAGTTACGCACAGATTCTTTACCTAGTGAAGGGTCATTTTGTATTTTGTATATGGCCGTTTTCTTCTTATGTCCTCACGTTTCTATTCTGGTGTGTGCACATTAGAAAGATCACTTTTCTCTTGTTTCATCTTTTGATAAGGATACAAATCCCATAATGAGGATCTTGTCTTCATGATCTAATCTAACACTAATTTCCTCCCAAAGGTTCACCTCCAAATGCTATCACATTAGGGATTATGGCTTCAACATATGAAGTTGTAGGAAATACAAACATTTAGTTCGATAGTAATAGCCATTTCAAGGAAAGTGATGATAAAGTAATGAAGGATCTCTTCCCAGGTCATGTGATAAGTAATCAATGGGTCTTATCAAAATTCAAGATAACTCTAGAAATTGACTCTATTAGAGAGGAATGGTGGGATATGAACAAAGTGGGGAGGGCCCTATGGTCTACAGTAAAAGGAAAAACGTTTTTGTGTTGGATGTGGTGTCACAATATACATCTGAAAATAAGTAATCATATGCAGAATTTTAAACCAATGTTACCTCAATAATAAAAACCAATTAAAATTTTTTATAACATAAGCTTAAGAGATGTGATCCTATAACTCTGGATAATATACAGTATTACAAACCAATGTTACCTCAATAAAAACAAATTAAATTTGGGGCATTTTCATTGTTGAGCCCATGTTTTTATACACAGAGCATCATTAAGTGACTTATCTAACTAGAACATCAGAACCAGTATGGATACCCCATTACTCTCTTCCAAAAATTCAAATATTCTTCTAAAAGAAAAAGTTCAGTATTAAGAGGAACTGAACATTTTGAATATTATTGTCTCACCTCTGAGACTTCAGGGATAGTTAATAGACTTAAGAGAATGAGTGATTTTAACTGATGTTTTTTCTATCTTTCATCTTTCTTCCATTTATTTAGTCCTTAGCTAAGGTACAGAACTCAGCTATTTGAATGTGTTATCATTAACACTGGGAATGCAGAGGTGAACGAGCGAGTCACAGATCCTTGCTTTCATAGGGGGAAATGCTTGAATATTTTGGCTCTTCTCTCCTAGATACCTTTCTCAATATACTACAGGGAGAAACAAATTCTGCATAACTTTGTAAGCCTTGCCTGCCCTGGGTCATTGGAATGCTTATGTGATCAACCCTTTTGTTCACATGTGCTTCTTCCTCTTTTCATATTCTTATTTAGCAATTATCTTCATTTCTTGTTTTTCTTCACATTTCTAAAGTCAACACAAATTTATTACAAATGTCATATCACATCCAAGAAGTTCTAATCTTTTTAGCAGTATATAAAAATCTATCTATCATCTATCAATCTATTAAGCTATCTTCTATCTATGAATGAAATAGATATATCTCAATATATCAGATAGTACAATTACCTCACATTTATACAATAAGAAATACAATTTCTTTAAATTAACCTTCCACCTATGTCAGCATGGAGGTTGGGTGAGATCAAGTGGTTTTCCACCCTATCAATTTTGAATTACATGGGGAGGTCTGAATACACAGCAGTGGTTGAACTACACTCCTTTGTTAACTTGAGAGTAGGGAAGGGAGCAATGATATGGTGTAGTACAAAAATGTGGTATCATTTCTGATGGGAAGGGAACATTACTCCCACCAGAGTGTTTTGTACTGCCTCATCATCCCTTGTTCTGCAAAGCAAGTACTATTCAATGTATCATGAATTCAAAATTCCAGAACTGTACTTACTTGCTGATCTTGTCCATAATATGGGCTGAATGGGACTTAATGCTAGGTGCATCGAGCTCGGGTTCCAAACATGTTGCACTTTGTATGATACACCTGTCTTTCAGAGTGTATAATGTCAAGTAGGTCTTTCAGATCACTCTGCATGGAGAGGGGAGTGGGCTTTCTTGCTTGTGCTGTCAGCAGCCAGATTTTCCTCAACAGTCAGCACACATATGCAAGTAAGCCTGCACCCTGCTCAATGAATAAAATTCCCCACGCACAGTCTGTTTGCTTGCATCATCTGTGCCCAGTCTTCAGCTTGCTCAACTCACTGGTGTGTCATCACCCTGGCTGCAACTCTCTGTCCTCTCCCTGGTCCCCCCACTACCAAATCACCAAGCTTGGATTGAGATATGCATGTTTCAGTTCCCTTCTACTGGCAATGAACTGTTCAAATTTTGAGAACATATTTAGTTGTTCTATAGTTGTATTCAGGGGAGATATTTTTGTAGCCCCTTCAAAAACTTTCTGCTGTTTGTTTATAATAATAGCAAGTTACTGTCATCATCATATTACTGACAGTACTTTTGACCAAGGTCCCTACATAGGGTGGTTACATAATTAATATTTTACATGAAAATATTTTTGAAATAACACTTCTGACAATCATACAGGGATAATGTAGGAACAAAGATGTGTCTTTGCTCATCCTGGTCCTACAGCCCTGTTTATTTTCCAGTTATTTAGGGGAGATATTTATCAGAACTTCCTTATTACAACTTATTGTGGGTGAAGTTTGAAAGTGACTTATTCTTCAACAGATGAAGGGATAATGCTTGTTTTTAGGTAATTTTGTTTGAAACTTTTTATTTCAGTGTGCCTCAATAATGAGAAACATTAGCTGGGTTAATTCAACTCCTGGGGCAGTTTAATTAGAAACAATTGGAGTTAGGATATGAATACCCAGCATTTTCTTTCTGGTTTATGGAGGAGAGTGAACCAAAGGGACCTTTAGTAAGAAGCTGGGAAAGACAACTTGGTAGGCAACAGAGCTGTTACTTGCTTTCTTTCCAACTCCATCGAGCCAACTCCAGTGGCACAGTTGTTTCATATTGAGAACAAGATTCCTCTTGTTCAATGCATATTTGTGAAAAGAGAGATTTTTCAGACACTCAGATATAATGGGGCATTCACACATTCAGCTAAATTCGCCCCTGTTGTGCACAGAGGGATAATGCCAGGAACACAAGATTGCCCAGAAATGGTCATGGAAATACAGCTTCTATTCACATAAGAGTGAAAGTGAATCCACCACCCAGGGTCACAGATTCATGCCCATCGCGTTCTGCTTTCTGCCCTCACCACTCAGGATGACAGTGAGGTGATTTCATCAGAGTACTGTTGTGTAAACCCACCCCATATATACGGCTTTGGATTCCATTTACAAGAAGGCTGTTCATCATTCTGGTCCTCACTACTTTCTCCCATGCTGAGGAACCAGGGAAATCTATCAATACTGAAAATACAGACTTCCCATACCCCTGACTAAAGGATTCTTTGTTGCTCATGAGATTAAAGTCCTCATAGCCTGGCTCTGCATGACTCAGTCTTTAACTTCATGATATGTCCCTATTTTATTCTCCCTCAATGTTTATGCAACACAGAACAATTCACAAGACTCTGAATAACATCACTTACTTGTGTCTTGCCTTTTAAAATATTTATTTATTTATCTATATATAGAAGAACTGGGTGTAGGCCAGAGGTGTAGGGGGTGAGCAAATTCACTAAAGACAGAGTGGAGAGCAGACTAGGGGAATCTACTGAAATGCATTGCTGAGGGGAGCTGTGGACCAGACAGGAGAGGTCTGCTGCACATATGTGGGTTAGCTCCCTGGCCAGGGATAAAATTCAGTCCTCAGAGGTGATAGCACTGAGACTTAACCCAGAGGATACCAGGGAGGCCCCAAAGGAGAAGTTTTAAGGATATTGTATAGAGATTTTTTAACAATACAACAATGTTCAAATAACATATCGGCAAATATCCTCACTCTCCAAAGAATCCTGAAGAACTCATACACAAAGAAGAAAAGTACCATATTGTATCAGCTGGGTCATGCCACCACTGGCACATAGCTGAGCTAGAGAACTAAAGGTCTTCCTTATTTTTCAAATTGAATCAAAACCGCAGGATTATACCATTGGCTGGATGCTTCAAGAGACTGAAATTTTAAGTAATAGCCAATATTCCTAGATACATGAAAAAGAAAATATTAGGGTAGGTGGCACATGTAAAGGAAATAAAGTAGTTGGATGTGGGGAAATTGATTGGCATGGCCATCTAATACCCCATCATAGAGAACATGTATGTGAGTGGTGGAGAAAGGAAGAGGGCATTATACATGCGTATGAACTTTAAATTCACAGTGACACTGCTTATGTATTTGCATATACGTATATATATCCACCAAATGCCAGGCACTAATCTATCTTCATATAATTTAATCAGTATAATAAATAGGAAGTTATAAGTAATATAGATGAGGCACACAAAGTAATTTATCCAAAGTCTCACAACCAGTGGAAAGCAGAAATGGGACTGCACCCAATTTATTTAATCACCAGTGGCCATCTCATTAATAACAAATTAAGGATCAATCAGATTATCCAATCATGTTATCCTTGATGGACTCAGCAAGGCAATATACAGAAAGATACAGAATTATTCCTTGGACCTCATCAAGCAGGAATAAGAGAGAAAAAAATGTTCAGTTTCATTAATCTTCAAACATTATCATTTGTATTCAATTTCAGTCATAAATTGACTTTAATGTAAGATTCCCAACTTCATATTTCATTTAACAATGTCAATGATTTATCACCATTATCTAAATGCTCTCTCTTTTAATGAGATACCAATTCTATACAAAACTAATTCTTAATTTAAATTCATCTGTAATCAAAATATAGATGTGGAATTAAAATAATGCACACCGTGGGATATTTTTCAACCTTTCCTGAAAAATAAAGGAATTTACCTAAAGGAAAACTAATTATTTTATTATTTGGAGAGAATTTGATTAAAATGGCATTGGATAAATCACCTGAGGAAACACTTTTAAAAATAAGGTAACCATATATCCAGGCTTAAACCTATTATCTCTTGACAACTATTAATAACACCTCATTCCACTCCCCAAAATTTCCTAGCTTGGGTGATAAATTATAAGACCACCCAACCCAAAAAAGCACACTATGTAAGGGACATCACTCTCCACTGTGGTGAATGTTACTAATAAAAAGATAGAAGACACATTACAGAACCCAAGGATTTTATTTTTTACATAAAAAGAAAACTAAGGGCCTCCCCGGTGGTGCAGTGGGTTAAGTCACAGCACTATGAAGCTATCCAGAGCCACTGCAGCACGAGTTTGATACCCGGCCAGGGAGCTTACCATATGGCACCTCTCCTGCTTCACCCACTGTTCCCCTCAACAGTGTACTTCAGTCGATCTGCCTGTTCTGCTCCCAACTCTGTCTCTGATGAATCCTCTCACCCCCCACACCTCTGGCCTACACCCCAACTTGGCTGTATAAATAAATAAATCTCAAAAAAAAAAGAAAATTCAAATATATCATAATAAATTATATGATAAATTTGTTGAGATAAGGTGCCTGGATAGTAGAAGAGAATCATAAAATATAAAGAACAGGCAGGAGACATAACTCTTCAGTTGAATCTTAAAGAAACATAAATATTAACTAATATTTGAGGATATAGATCTAATATACCAATAGAGGTAGAAGAACAACAAATAAATTTTGATGGGAAGGGTGACAGAGATAATTACACCTGTGTGGTTAAGAAGCAAAAGACTTGGATCATATTTTGAATTCCAAGTTTGAAATTCTAACTGTGTGTCACTAGAAATTTATTGAACATTGATGAATCTTGATTTCTTTATTAGGGAAAAAGGGAAAAAATGCTGTATGTGTCATATAATTATTGTGAGACTTAAATAAATTAATGTTTGTACAGTTGGCAAACAAATGTGAAAATAATGTTCATCATCACTTATCATAAGGGAAATGCAAATCAAAGCCACTGTGAGGTACCATTGAAAATAAAAAACAAGTATTAGCAAGGGTGTGGAAAACAAAGAAACCTTATGAAATATTTGTAAAGATGTATTCTGATCCAGTGCCTATGGAAAACAATTTGGAAGTTTATAAAAACATAAAAATATTTATCTACCATATGCTCCAGCAATTCTACTCTTAAGTATCTACCTGAAGAATGTAATTTGAAGAATGTAATTTGAAAGGATATATGCACTCCTGTGTTCATTGTGGTATTATTTTCAATAACAAAGCTAAGTACCCAAAGACATGTAAGTGGGTTAAGAAAATGTCACACACACACACACACACACACACACACACACACACACACACGAAATACTACTCAGAAATAAAAAAAAATGAGGTGAAATCTTTGTCGTTTTCAATAATATGAATGGAATTGGAGATTATGTAAAGTGAAATAAATCAGGAGCAGAAAGAGAAATACAAGATGAATTCAGTTCTATGTGGAATATAGAAAAGTAAGGCAAAGTAACAGACAAAACCAGTACAAACTCAGGAAATATGAATGCAGAAATGATGCTACAACAAGGTGAGGTGAGGATCAAAGTGTAGAAGGGTAGGCCAATGTACTATAGGGGAAGAATATGTGTTCCTTGGTGGTGAGCATGATGTGGAAACATACATTTGAAAGGGTGTGAACCTATACCTCCGAAACATATGTGGTTTTTTAATAACAAAATTACCTCAATAAAAAATAATGTATGTTAAAATTTAAAATATTTTTTAAAAAGGTGAATTATCGGAAATGCTATAAAATTTATTGGCTTAATAATACTGAAATATGTTGAGGGTATGTATGTGAACATCATAATTTGGGAAAGGAAATCAGTTTCTTATGTGACATACCCAATGAATCTGCACTTAGGGAATTAGCAATCATTGAAGGGGAGTGACATATGGAGGAGTGATATGATCAGACTGGAATTTTTAAAGATTAATCGTTCTTGACAAATGTGAGGAGGATGGAATGAAGATGAGTTACCAGGATACAGAGAAAAAAGTTTATTGCCATAGGTGATGAGTGGCACCATGGAAGGAGAAAAAAATCCCACCTCTATTTAGGAAACATTTAGGCAGCATCACCTCACTTCCAACCCTTTGCTATATTGTTAGGACATCCCCACCGGAGAAACTAACCAAATTAAGGCTGTTTAAAATGAAATTTGAACCATTAACACTGTAATAAGTTTAGCATCCATTTTTACACTTGGTCTTAGCCAAAAGGCCAAGGAACAATTAGCATCTATTTTTATAAAGGTACACTTAGGAATATTTAAATGTTAAAGCCAGAGTGATTGAAGAAGTATTCAGTCTAGTGGTTTCTACTTTGGCTGCCATTTTTAAGTCCTCTGGATAGATTTTACCAAAAAAAGGAAGAAGGAAGGAATCCTTGAGCTATCACTTCCATCAGAGACACTGAGGACAGGCATCTGGAGGAAGCAAATCCATATGGAATATATGTGGGAACAGGGTAATGACTGTTTCAATAAGGAGAGAGCGAGAGAGAGACAACATCAGAAATGGGGAAAAATGTTGAGAAACAATAAGTAAGGAATGTCCCCTATCCACCAAGAGTGATGTCCAATGGTTAATCTATCTCCTGTGGTTAACCCTGGGAATTTTCATTATTTGGTCTATAAAAGTGAGCTTTCATATGCCTCAGAGAGAGAAAAGTCTATACAAATGATCAGCAAGAGGCACACGGGTGGTCAGAAACAAGTTTCAATAGAAGGTGGAAATACTCATTTGTCCTCTGGCTCCAGGATTATCTGTGCCTGCCATGGGGGAGTGAGGGACAACATTTACCATTCTCCCTACATGACTTTCATCTTATGCCCAGTCAGTATTAGAAGGAATGTGTGAGTAATACTAGTGAACTCATTCTGCGCAGTTGGATGTTTGTGTTTGCGTTGGAGAGTCAGAGGAAGCACAAGCTTGGATATGGAATGATTTCTGGTGCTAGTTCACCAATGATTGAGGAACGCACAGAAAACCCAGAAATAATAGTCTCAGCCCTTGGATGTAGTTCCTAGGTCACTGAGTTTGGAGGGATTTATTATCAACCACTCCTACCCCAAGTGTAACTTCTGGTAACAAAGTACATAGAAGATGGGCCTCCCTGGTGGCGCAGTGGTTAAGCGCTGTGCTGTGGAGCTGTAGGCAGCAGCAATGCGAGTTCAACGCCCGGCCAGGGAGAATCCCACATGGTGCGGCAGACCTCTCCTGCCTCACCCGCTGCTCCCCTCAGCAGTGTATTTCTGATCTGCCTGTTTTGCTACCCGCTCTGTCCCTGGTGAACCCTCTGGCCGTCCCACACCTCTGGTCTGTACCCCAGCTTGTATGTATAAATAAATAAATATTAAAAAAAAACAAATTTAAAAAAAAAGTACATAGAAGAGGGTTATGAGAGACCAAAGTAAATACCATGTTACCATGTACCCAGTGTCCTTTGTACTTATATTTGGAAGTCAGGAAAAAGTGTTTCTGGAACACATGGAATTATTGGTACTTATTCACAAAACCACTTGGAGAATACACCATTCTTTCCTGTGTTACATCAGGGTCAATCTCCTACTGTGTAGCCAGAACCAAGTAAAACATTTAACAGATACAATCAACTAAAGACTTTCTATATCTGGTGGTAAGTATGGAGAGTCAAGAGTAGAACACAACTTCCCTAGTGTGCTCTCTTGCGATTCTCTTGTAGCTCCCAACTTGCTACTACTAGAGAATGCAGAGATCCTACAGAGAAGATCTAAAACAGCAAAATGGGCAGAAAAAAAACTAACAACACAGGACACTTGAGATGCCAAGAGAATATGAAGACACAAGGAAGAAACAATTCTCCAGAACATATCCACAAAGATTTGGAAGAACGTTTTTAAAAAAATATTTCTTTTATTTATTTATGTGTACAAGAACTGGGATATAGACCAGAGGTTCAGGGGTGAGAGGATTCACTAGAGACAGAGTGGGGAGCAGAACAGGAGGATCAACTGAAATTCACTGATGAGGGGAGCAATGGGCAAGACAGGAGAGGTCTGCTGTGCCATATGGGTTAGCTCCCTGGCTGGGGATTGAACTCATGCCACAGTGGCTGGTGATAGCTTGATAATGCTGATATTTTAACCCCTGCACCACCAAGGAGGCCCAGATTTGAAAGATCTTATCTTACTATCAGATGGCTCAGAATTGTCATAATAATGACATTAAGAGAAATGGAAGAAAATGCAGAGGGAAAATGTCATGGGAAATAGAATCAATGAACAACAGAACAACAACAACAAAATATATATATAAGATTTGTTTAAGAAAATATGGGTATTGCAGGAAGCAGAAGTATTAACGAAGTTTCAGAAAGCTATGGAAGCAGACTAGGCCATATAGGGGGCTAAATTAGTGACTTGGGAAATAACAATGTACGAAATTAGCAGAATTATGAAGAGAAAAAAATAAAGAAATCCACTGAGAGCTATCTGAATGCATTACTAAAGGCAACATAAGGATCATGGATATTCCTGAAAGCAAACAGAGCAGAAAGAATAGAGAAACTATTCAAAGAAATTATAGAAGAAAAGTTTCTCAAATCTGGGAAGGAATTAAGTTTACAAAATCATGAGATAAAAGAACACCTTTTTATCTAAATATGAGACTTTCACCAAGACATATAGTTGTGAATCTACAGGAGTTCAAGAAATGGACAATGGCAATGGACTTATATCCAAGATCTACAAAGAACTCATATAATTCAACAATAACAACAAAACCCTAATAACCCATCCAAAAATGGTCAGAAGAACTAAAGACACACTTCTCCAAAGGAGACATACAGATGGCCAACAGGAATAAGAAAAAATGTTCATCATCACTTATCAGCAGGGAAATGCAAATCAAAACCACAATGAGATACCATCTCACACCTGTGATAATAGACCAAACGAAAAAAATCAGAAACAACTAGTATTGATAAGAATGTGGCTTAAAGGAACCCTATATAATCTGTTGATAGGATTGTAGACTGCTCCACACCCTGTGGAAAATAGTGAAGAGGTTCATCAAAATATTAAAAATAGATTTACCAAATTTCAACAATTCCACTACTAGAAATCTACCAAAAAAAATGCTAACTCATTAGAAAGAATATATGTACTCCTATCTTCATCGAGGCACTATTTAAATAGCCAAGTTATGCAAATAATCTAAACATCCAAGGATGGTGGAGTGGATTAGAAAAATGTGGTATATACGAACAATGGAATAATTTTGGGCTCTAAAAACACGCAATTTTTTTTTCCCTTTGTGACACCATGATTAAAACTGGAAGGGAGAATCGTTGAAATAAGTCCTGGGTGGTGGTGGAGTGGAGGCATCAGATGATGTAATTTGCATGGAGAATAAACAAATATAAAGTTTTTATTTTTATTAAACAAATAACAAAGTTAAGCCAGTAATAAACCCCAAAATATTGACTGTGGATTCACAGCTAAAAGTGGGAGAGGAAAACAAACAGAAAGAAGAGAGACACAATGGCTATGCTTGAAAATCATGGGTGCCCTTGGAGCAGGTGTGGTTTGAGAACATGCATCAAGGAGGTGTGATCCAATGTGTCTAAATCACTTACAGAGTTTGAAAACAATGTTAGCTCAATGAAATAAACCAGTATATAAACAAATATATGCATAATCCATATATATTTTGCATAAAAGGGCTCACATATTATCTAAAAACAAACATAGGCCTAAAGTGAAAGTGCATAAAAAGTATTCTAAGCCAATAGCACAGAGCAAAAAAGTATGATCTTCTACTCTTATATCTGTCTCATATCAGACAAAAAATACAATTAGGGACAAAAATGACACTGTATAATGATCAAAGGAAAAAATCATCAAGCATATGTAATACAAACATTAGTGTACTTAAAGCAACATAATAGCTTTAACATCATTAAAGTGAAAATCAATACACCAATAACATAAGTGGGTAAATCATCAAATAGAATAGAAGGAAATAATGGCCTTTATGAAGCTATGCATTATAAAACCTCATGAGACATCTAGATGGTCTAACCTAAAATATGCAAATACACTTTCTTCTCAAGTTCACATGGCACTTTCTCAAGGATATACAATATGTTGGGGAAAAATTCTCAAAAATAGATGAAAATTAATATTACATCAAACATCTTTTTGACAAAATGACATAAAGCAAAAAATCAACTGCAAAATAAACCTGGAAAAAATCCAATTATGTGGAGAATAAACAAAATACTTTTGTTTAACTTCCGGGTAAATGAAATAATTAAAGGCGAAGTAAAGAACTATGATGAAACCAACAAAAATTTAAGAGGCAAGCTACTCCATGGTACGGTATGCTGTAAAAGAGGCTATAACTGGAAAATACAATCCAAATCAATAAGTAAGAAATATTTCAAATAAACAATGTAAGTTAACATATGCTGGAACTAGAAAATATTAACAAATGAAATAAAGAATAGTTGGAAGCCGGAAATAATTAAAATTAAAACAGAATGGAATAGAAGGCAAAAGATGATACAAATATCAGTGACAACAAAAACTTGCTCTAAGTATCTTCAAACTACTAAAAATGGATCTACCATATGACCCAGCAATTCCACTCCTAGTAATCCATCCAAAGGACACAAAATATTCATTCAAAAGGAAACCTACACCCCTATGTTTATTGCAGTACTATTTACAATAGCTATTATATAGAAACAATCTAAAGACCCCAAACCAGATGACTGGATCAAGAAAAGTGGTATATATACACAATGGAACATTATTCAACAATCAAAAAGATAAACTCATGTCATTTGTAGCAAAACAGAAGGAGTTAGAAGGAATTATGCTCAGTGAAATAAGTCAGAAGGAAAAAGAAAAATACTCAATGGTTTTACTTACAGGAGGAATTTAGGGAAACCAAACAAAGGATCAGAAAATAAAAAGGCAATATTAGCAGGCAAACCATAAGTCAGAGCCATACAGCAAGGTGTGGGGAGAAGACGAGGGATCAAAACAGCAGAAGGAAAAACACAAGGGATTATGGTGACAGTTCATAGTTGACTTGGTGGTGGGAATTTTATGGAGATTACTCAATCAAATGTTGTGCAAAAACGAACAATGATGTAACTATATATGTATATATACACATATATAACTATATTAAACAAACTAAATGATAAAAATTGACAAATGATTAGCATGGCTCCCTAAGAAATAAGAGAACTCGAATGAAGTAGAAATCTGAAAGAATCAAAATTAGGACACCATTTTTAATATAAAGAATCATAATGGAATATTATGAATGTATACATGTAAGTAAACTGCACAGCTAGAAGAAATGGACAACTTTTTTTTTTTTTTATCATACTGCCTTCCATGACTGACCCAGGAAAAAACGGATAGCTTGGACAGCCCTATCACAAACACAGAAATCAAAAGACTACTCAGAAGACTCAATTTGAACAAAAGCCCAAGACCAGATGACTTCTTTAGTGAATTCTAGCAATAAGTATCTTTCAATAAGTATTTCAATAAATATCTAATACCTAGTTTCCTCAAACTCTTAATATAAGTGAAGAGTGTGGAAAGCCCCCAAACACATTTTATGAGATGAAAATTACTTGATCCAAAATCAAACAAGACAACACAGAGATGAAAACTTATACATAGATATACCTGATAAACAGATATAAACACCCTCAACACAATCTTGGCAAATGGAATCCAGAACTATATTAAGAAACTCATTCACCATGATAAACTGGAATTCATTCCAGGAATACAAGCCTGGTTCAAAATATGAAAATCAATGTCATTCACCACATGATCAAGAATAAAAATCACATTACTATTTTAATTTATGTTAAAAGCATTTAAGAGTCATCACCAATTTATGGTAAAATTTATCAATAAAATGGCAGTTAAAGAAAAATATCTCAACATAATAAAGGCCATAAATAACAAACCCTCGGTCAACATGATTCTCAATGGTGATAAACTGAAAGCATTTACCTAAAATCAAAAACAAGGCAAGTATGTCCACTTTCATCACTACATTTCAACATAGTATTGGAAGTTAGAACAATTAGGCATGAAAAAGAGACAGATGACACAATTTTCCAAAACTGGAAAAAAAAATCACAGATGACTTATACATACAAAATTTAAAAAAAAATTCATCTTCTGCCAAAAATCAACTAGAAATAATAAATAAATACATTTAAGTGAGAGGATACAAATCAAAAAACAAAAATCGGTTGTGTTTCTATATGTAAACAATGACTTAGAAGAAAGTGAAACTAAGGCAATCTTTTTACCATTACACCAAAAAGGATGAAATACCTGGTAATAAATTTAAGAAAGGAGGTGAGGGATCTCTATATTGAAAACTATAATGCACTGTCAAATAAAATAAAATAAGAAACAAATAAGTGGAACACTGTCTGTTCATGGTTTGGAAGAATGAACATTGCTAAAATAGCCATATTATCTAAAGCAATTTACAGATTCAGTGCAGTACCTTTCAAAATTCCAATGACAGTCTTCAAGGAAATTGAACAATTATATAATTTGCATGAAACCACAAAAGACCCCAAATATCCAAATCAATTCTGAAAGAAAAGAATAAAAAGTGAGGTGCTATACTCCCTGGCTTCAAACTGCATTTCACAGTGGTAGTAAAGAAAAGTCTGGTACTTCACAAACAAAACATAGACTAATGGAATAGAACAGTGAACTCAGAAATAAAAACACATAAATATGGATATGGACAGTTAATCTTTGACAAAGGAGTGGAATCCAAATAATGGAATAAGGAAAGTCTTCTTAGCAAATGGTATTGGAAAACTTGGAGAGACACATGCAAAAACAAAACAAACAAAATAAATGAACTTAATTCTATGCCCAAAAATTAGTTCAAAATGTATCAAAAACTTATATATAAGACCTAAAGCAATAAATACATAAAATCAAAATATAGACTATACCCTCCTATGCCATTAACTGTTGATATATATTTGGGGACACAACACCAATGGCAAGGAATGAAAAAACAAGAAAAAACAAATGGGACTACCTCTAAGTAAATGTGAAAGAAAGCAACACAAAAAAACAGAAAGACAATATACAGACTAGGAGAAGATATTTGCACATCAGATATTGAGAAGGAGTTTAATTTTCAATATACGTAAAGAACTGATACAATTAATAGGCAAAGTGAATAATCCAATCAAAATACGGACGAAATACTTAAATTGACACTTTTCTAAAGAAGTTATGCAAAAGGCATACAGGCACATGAGAAAATGCTCAGCATCACTTCTTATAAGGGAAATGCAAATCAAACTCTGAGTATGGTCTTTACCATAAAGAATGGAAACCACAAATTGTGTGCAGAGGTGGAGAAAAATAAAGCACTCATTTACTGTTGGTGGGAGTGCAATTTTGTGCTGGTATTATGGAAAACATATGGAGATTCCCCCCTTCTCAAATAGAAGTGAATATGCTCTAACAGTCAGTAATACCACATTTGGGTATTTACCCAAAGAGTATGAAAACACTAATAAAAATAAAAAAAAAATATTTTCTCCTATGATCATAGCAGCATTATTCACAATAACCAAAGCATGTAACCAAATTAAATGATCAATAGAAAGCTGTATAAGCAAATGATGGAATATATACTCAATGGGATTCTACTTAGTTATTTAAAAAGTTGAGACGGTAGTTTCAGGGACAAAATGGATGGATTTTGAGGTGATTATTTTAAGTGAAATAAGTCAAAAATGAAAATGCTTTCACTTATTTGTAGAATAAAAAAATAAAGAAGGAAACTGGAAAAACCTTAGACTATAAAAAATGTATCACTTACAAAAGGACATGGGGTGAAAGGAGGGCCATAGGGTTGTGGTGGTGGAGAGGTGATGGCCAATGGGATAAGTCTCAGCACTGTCACTACTATGACCTGAGTTTGATCCCTAGCCAGGGAGCAAACCCACATATGGCACAGCAGACCTCTCCTATCTCACCCACTGCTCCCCTTAGCAGTGTATTTCAGTAAATCTGCCTGTTCTGCTCCCCACTTTGTCTCTGGTGAATCCTCTCACCTCTGCACATGTGGCCTGTTCCCCACTTCTTCTAAGTAAAAATAAGTAAAAATTAATACAAACACACACACACACACACACACACACACACACACACACACACACACAGAGGCATGTAAACTAATGGCAGTGCACAGTTGCAATCATGCCCACCCAACAGGCAATTGATCAGTGATGACTCTGGAGGAGAAATGGAAGCAGCATTTCCTGCAGAGGAATGTTTGTTCTAATGGCGATGGCAGCTTCCAGCCCTAGAATTCTTTGCCTTTGAGTTGCCATGGCCTTATGTTAACGTGCACTTCTCTGGTTCACAGACTTTGGATTTTGATGGTTTAGATTCACAATTTGGATCTACCTCTTGTTAGTTAAATGACCACGGACACTTTATTTAATATATTATTTTCCTACTCAAGAAAATGAGAATAACATTCGTAAGTTTTGAGTTGTCTACTGAAAGAGTTAAATGCAAAAATGCATTAAAAGATTTTAGAACAGTGTCTGGCAAAGTAGTAGGCAGTAAAACCTCTTACTTTTCTGATTCACATTATTTGCATTATGAAGAAAAAAAATCATAATTTAGAGAGTTTTCGAAAAAGCAAATAAGTAGTTATTGTTTGAACCAAGGCAGAAAGATTTCACTACAGCACACCGATCATAAAAAGAGTGAAACTATACTAATTCTCATTATTTCTCTACACTCCCAACCCCCACCAACCGTAAATTCCTTAAGGGCAAGAATTATGTCCTTCATTTTGCATTTCAAAAATGCCTTATTGTAAACAAATTTTGTTCAATAAAGTTTTTGTGAATGAGAATATAAAGCACTGTGACACACAGAAATAGCACTTGTCAACAGTGAGATCATTACTGACTTAAAAGGCCCTAATCTGTAATATCTTGCTGTGCTGAGCATGAACATAACCCTGAAAATATTTTTATTAGTTCTCGTTTTGAAGGTATTTCATATAATTCATTTTATATGTTTCATCGTGTAAATTTATCCAGTAGGACTGCAACAACATCCTAAATCAGCCTAGAATGATGTAATATTGCATTGTATTGCATAACACCATCATGCACACATCATCCAGAGTTGATTGCATCATTTTCTGATGCAATGCAATATGATTGCCAGGCGGCTGCTGAAATAAGCTGACATCATCAGTGTACTAAAGAAAGCCCTGTCAGAAAGGTTGAGCATTGAAAATATTTCAGACTTTTTGTGAGACAGTTTAAGCCACTGTTCCATAGAACTGTTATTATTTTATCCATTTAGGCACAATACAGAACAGTAATGCCTTGAAAGTGTGTTAATACCATGGACAATTTCTGCTCTATTTGTGGGGAAGTAACATTTGCCAACCAGAAGAAAAGTATCACTTCTCAAGTGAAGAAGGCTTATCATCTTTACATCGGATGCAAGGTTGGTGAGAAAGACAAGCCTTGGGCCCCACATATATGCTGTGCTACATGTACAACACAGTGGTTAAATGGCAAAAGGCCATCAATGCCATTTGCAGTCCCCATGGTGTGGAGAGAGCCAAGCAACCACATAAAAGACTGTTACTTCTGTTAGGCTCCTCCTCTTTCTGGCAGATTAATGAAGCAAAAGAAGTCAAGAATAGTCTACCCAAACATTCTGTCTGCATTGAGATGACCGGTTCAACAATTTGATGCAAAGTGATGCAAAACAAGCATGCAATGCTTTTTGCCTAGTGTCTACAAACTTTCTTGGGAATGTTAGGGCAGAAAATTATAAGGAACTAATAGAAGACATGCTGATGCAGTATCAGAAACTTGGCTGCACTATGTCTCTAAAGATCCACTTCTTTCACTCCCATCTGGACTTTTTCCCTGAAAACTGTGGTATGGTTGGTGATGAACATGGCGAAGGTTTTCATCAAGATATTGCATCAATGGAACAAAGATACCAGGGAAAATGGTCCACTACAAAGCGGGCTGACTACTGCTGGACACTCCCCAGAGATGCTCCTAAACAGCTGTACAAGAGACAAGCGAAGAAATGTAAGTAGTCTATGACTTGATTTTTTTTACAGGTATTAACCGTAGGCCTATTATTATTGGCATGCATTTTGTGATGTAAACATCCACTTATTGCAGGTTACAAAAAAACTAGAGCCAAAATTAGAATTTGACTGTCATATTCCGGTTGAGCACATACGAATTGATAGGAAATGACTCATTTTATTTCAGTAACATGACTTTTGCAAAAATTTGTTGACCAGTGTAATAGAAGAGGGAAAAGAACTTCCCTTAAAAGCCTAAAATACTCTCTCATATGCTCTATAAATAATTCTACTTGGTTCCTTCAAGAAGTTACTGAGACTAATAATTACAACATTTATAACAGTAATTTTAATTGACATGTAATTTCTCTGAATCCATTACATTGGTTGAAATATTTGAGTCACCATTTCTGAATCCTTCCTCTTCCCCATCCCATGCATATAGTAAGTCTAGATGCTTTATGCCTGTAGAGCCAACATCCACAGCAGTCTAGGATTTTCACAATTGTTTGGTAAAAGAATGGTACATTGTCCTACATAAACTTTTAGGGGGGTCTCAATGGAGTTTTATTCATTTTATCTGGTTTTATTTATTTATTTATTAACGATTTATTTATGCATACAAGCTGGGGTACAGACTAGAGGCATGGGGCAGCGAGAGGGTTCACCAGAGACAGAGTGGGGAACAGAACAGGCAGATCGACGGAAACACACTGCTGAGGCGAGCAGCAGGCAAAGCAGGAGAGGTCTGCTGTGCCATGTGGGAATCTCTCCTGCCAGGCGTCAAACTCACATCACTGCTGCCAACAGCTCCACAGAGCAGCGCCTAACCACTGCACCGCCGGGGAGACCCTCATCTGGTTTTAAAATGGAAACCTTAGGGTTTCTTTTGGGAAATTAAAGACATAAGAGTATGACCAGAGTGGCAGTCTTCACATCTTACTTTCACAGTAAGTAAGGTAAGAGTCTTGAATGATATCAGAGGTAAGTTAGTTATCTTAGGGTTAGAATGGTCTTAGTATAAAACATAGTCAGAGTTTAGTGGCAATAAACTCAAAGGAAAAAATGGACTAGAAGTCAGAAGACCTAAGCCACATCATTGACAGTTAGATAGTACAATTCCTCTATTTATAAATTGAAAATAATAACTTGACTTAATATTTTCTCAGGAAAATCATTAGAATCAAATGCACCTTTAAAAAAATTATTTATTTATGAACACAAGAACTGGGGTCTAGGTCAGAGATGTGGCGTGGTCAGGATTCACCAGAGACAGAGCGGGGAGCAGAACAGGCAGATCGACTGAAGTACACTGCTGAGGGGAGCAGCGGGAGAGACAGGAGAGGTCTGCTGTGCCATCTGGGAATCTCCCTGGCCAGGTACATTTTTCAAAAAAAAATACACTAACAAGGTTTACACTGTGAAATATTAAGATTTATAAGTCTTCTAAGGCTAAAATTTACTTTTCAAAGATTTGTATGGATTTTGGGCAAAAAACATGGACTTTAGTTTTTATTTTTGCCTCTTTCAATCCTGTTTTATGATGTGGTATAGATTTAGTGTTTTGTTTTTTTTTTTTTAAGTTACATAGTAAAGGAGTTTCAAATATTTATAAATAAAATTTGAGTTGAATCTTGACATTGAATAAATAGTAATAAAGAACAGTTAATATGCTATGGACAATGGCAGAGCTACTATGGGTAGCATGAAGCATCTAAAAAGACTAAAAAGACCTGAATGCAGATTTATTTATTGTTCAAGAAATAACAGCTGAAACTTGAACAAGTTGTAGGTGACTGTCAAGAACTCCTCACAGTTAAAAATCTATATACATAACTTTTGATTCCTTAAACATGTAATTATCAATAGCCTGTGTTGACTCAAAACCTTACTAAGATAAACAGTTGATTACTACATATTCTGTATGCTGCATACGGTATTCTTGCAGTAAAATAAGCAAGAGAATATAAAATGTTATTTAAAAATTATAAGGAAGAGAAAATGGATTTAATTGTAATAAACTGCTATATTTATCAATACCATAAGTTTACAACACCTATTTGCAAGAGAAAGTGTGCACTTATGTGAAATGCACAGAAAAATGACTGTTTATTTCAAAGTAATGTCGCTAAAAGGATCAACTGTATATCATGATACCTCTCCATGACAGGATTTTTCATCAGAGATGAAAATTTGTCCATATTCTCAGTAAGATGGCTATTACTAATTTAGAATTAGATTTTATCTAGGAAGCAGACAGAACTTCTGATCCTCCTTGGATTATTCTGCAATTGAATCTTCTCTTGATTCAGAATACATGAATGTTTGTAAACTGCCTTAAAAATCCTTTTTGGAATAAGGGTGAGTAAACATCAATACACAGGTAAATAATGGGGAAGATTTCACCTTCTTTTCAATAGTTATTTACTAATTGCAAAATCTGATTTCTGCTTTGGGTATGCAGTACTACGGGTTCAGGTATATAAGGGAGAAATATACAATTCCAGATTGAATTAACTCACAACTTTATTTTAGATAGGATGATGAATCAAATAGTGATTTATAAGAATTGCATATAAGAATAACCTGGTTGCATATAAGAATAACCCATGGATCTTGCTAAAAATACAGAGCTAGACTATCTGGTATTTGGCATGAGATTTTCTATTTTTATCAATAGCCCCAAATCATTCCAATTCACAGCCACATTTACGGAACACTGAATAAGATGCACACTCAACTTCCTTCCAGGTTTAGAATACTAGTATATTCTAAATGTTTCTTACAAAAATAGTGATTTAAAAAAAATAAAGGTACATGTTTCTGCCAGCAGAGCATTGCTCTGTGAGGGAACACAGAGGGCAAAAAAAGATGCAAGTTGTAGTTGAGGAGAAGGGTTTGGCTGGAAAGTCATGGGCAGCTTGGGCCAGCACCAAATTATGAGTACCTTAGACTATAGGTAGACTCCTTAGGTTTAGATAAAATTTAGTGACTTAGACTAGCTATGAAATCAAGTCAGCTCAGTTGCTTATGTTTCTATTTTTTTCCTAGACAGAAAAATGATAAATCATCACATATGTCTGTGCTTTGCTAGCAAAGCCATGCAATGCAACTGCTTCCTTTCTTTAGAAGAAAGAACTCAGAATGGACTTCTATCGATCAGGTCAAATAGGAAAAGGTCTTTTTATCATGCAAAACCAATATTAATGGCTATTGAAGATTGTATGCAATAAAAATGACACTAATTTTTGCATATGATAAAATTGATTTATAAATACTGAAACATCAGGAAAGCAGTTGTATTTCATTATATAAAATAGTTATATTTGTTATTAATAACTTCATTATTTAACATTTATTTATTAAATGTTTAATATCTTAAGATACTATGCTTTGAAACATTTTCCATATTTTATATAGTATTTATACCAATGCTATAAACCAGATCCTGTTTTTATTCCTATTTTATTAACAAATAAATTAAGAGTATTAGAGATCAAATTCCTTGAGATATCCAGTTGGCAAGATTAGGACAGTGACTATGGTATGTCTCTATGACTTACATTATGAAGATGTAGATGCACACATTTAAGAAAATTCTTGAGGAAATGCATATCAAAATGTTGGCATTTCTTTAGAGTGATTGAATTACAAATATGTCGGGAGCCATCGGACAAGATGGCCCCTAGCAGTGAGTTACGGCCCTAATTTCCTGAGTTGCCCATATAAAGTTTGCTTCCGATAAGGATGGCCTTGGATCTTTGTTTTCCCTTTCCCTGTACATTCTTCCCAAACTGAGGTCAGCGGGACCATCCCATTATTTCCCTGTTGTGCTCTCATTGGATCCCCGACCTCGGACCACCCTGCATTATCTTTTTTTTCTTTTTTTTTTTTTTATTTATACATACAAGCTGGGGTACAGGCCAGAGGCGTGGGGCGGTGAGAGGGTTCACCAGAGAAAGAGCGGGGAGCAGAACAGGCAGATCAGAAATACACTGCTGAGGGGAGCAGCGGGCGAGGCAGGAGAGGTCTGCCGCACCATGTGGGACTCTCCCCGGCCAGGCGGCGAACTCACGTCGCCGCTGCCGACAGCTCCACAGCGCAGCGCTTAACCGCTGCGCCACCGGGGAGGCCCTTCTTTTCTTTCTTTTTTTTTTTTATTCCACCCTGCATTATCTAATGTTACCTCCCCGTGATTTTCACCCTATTTACGCTCTTCCCCTGGGAACAATAAAGGAGACTTGATCAGACCTCCTGTCTTGTCTCCACTCTCTCGCGTACCCCTGTCCCTTGCTCCCTGCTTCCTCCTCAGGTGCAGCGTTGATATGGACTCGCGGGCGGAGTCACAAATATAGATTTGTTCTTCCCAACGCTTCTTGTTTTTTCCATATTTTCTATGATAGCTATTTGTAGTTAGAAATGCAATTATGTTATTTATTAGAAAAGAAACTATGTATTAGAAAGGTCATAAAGAAATTCATGAAAATATTGAGAAAGCATGAAATTTTATTTAGGCAAAAAACTATGAACATTAAGTAATATTCTTTTGCTTACAATTTCTAAAGTTTCTTCATAGAAACTATTAAAAAAGCATTTGTGCCTTAGCTAGCATGGACAATCTTTTATAATCTATCCTTTTGGTATCTTTCGAGATTTAATCCCTAAAACTTTTTTTTGTGACATGTTTTCTACACTCTGATTTTACAAAACCACTTGAAGGTGTCAAATTCCTTCATGAATCAATGCCAGCACACGTGATTCCATTAGAATCACTAGACGACTACTTTTTTGAGAGCAAGAGTTATATTTTTTAACACCAGCATTGAATTTGCCTAACAATGTTTGCTATACAACAAATCTTTAGTATATAACTAAACGGATTTCTTTTACATTCTTTGTCCATTTTTTGACACAACAAAATGGTTAGCTTTAGTACCAGGAAAACTGGAAGAGTGGTGTGTAGTTCTCGCCTTTACTCCATACATTTTTGTTTGAAATTTTTTTTTTAGATTTATTTTTTATTTATACTTACAAGCTGGGGTACAGGCCAGAGGCGTGGGGTGGCAAAAGGGCTCACCAGACACAGAGAGGGTAGAAGAACAGGCAGATCAGAAATACACTGCTGAGGGGAGCAGCGGGCAAGGCAGGAGAGGTCTGCCGCACCATGTGAGATTCTCCCCGGCCGGGCATCGAACTTGTGTCGCTGCTGCCGACAGCTCCACAGCGCAACGCTTAACCACCGTGACACTGGGGAGGCCCTTTGCTTGAAATTTTTATAGTGGAAAGTTATTTGTATGTTATTTAGGAATTTGAAATATATATATATATATATATATATATATATATATATATATATATATATATATATGTGAGAAAATGTTTAATAAATAGGGATAGGTTTTAATAATAGGAATAGGTTTACTTTTATTATAAGAAATTACTACCTTTTAATCCTCAGTTCAAATATCACCACTTTTCTAAATCATTCCCCTTAGGTTTAGTTCATTTCTTTATCTTCTTAGTTTCCATTTTGCATTTATGTCTTTGTATCTACACATTTTACTGTGTTGCAATTATTTATGACTGTTTTCCTTGCTATGATGTGAGTGAGAGTAGAGAGATACACTAACACACCTCTATACTCTAAACTGCTTGAATATAGTATAGGTTTGATGGTGACTGAACAAGCCCATGACTGCTTTTTCATGACTCACAGACTATGGAAGACCTCACTGAGAGAGGAACATTTGTTAAACTCACCTGCTTCTAGTTGTTATTCCAACACCCCTCTGCTGTGAAGACCCCTGGACACCCCATCTACCATTGATTTTAACTCTTCTCTTTCACTCTCTATTACCCTTTCCTACCAAATTTTTATCCTTAGTACTTATTACCATCTACCATTAGATACACTTCATTTGATTATTTTTTTATTGCTTGTCTCTCTCACTAGAATATAAGTTCCATGAAATCCATTTGGCTTACTGACAGATCCCAAAGTCTAAAACAGACCCTGGCATAAAGAGGTATGCAGCTAATATTTGTTGAATAAATGAATGCCATGTACGAACTTACTTTTATATACAGGGAATGTGAGAACCACGGAGTAGCTATAATGTAAAAAGTCCAATCCTTTTTTTGAGGGACCTTCTCAGCCTATGGAACAAAGGATTTAAGGGAAGAATCTACACCCAGCCTGCCATTTACCTTAAACTGTCTAAGGCACTGCCTCTCATGCAATCAAATGGATGAATAATGCCATAAATTTTACCCCACAAATCATGGACAAAAATGGTTTAGCTTGAATCATACTTAATGCAGGTATTATACCCATCCAAGACAGTGTACAATTTCAAGGCCTGTTTTAGCGTACAAGACTTCTTCTTCCATGTGGTGTACCAGGATGAATGGAATGAGAAACAGACTCTGAGGTAAGTTACTGATAACCTGCCACAGATTGGGAACAATAACAAAGAAATAAAAATGTTTTATGATATTCACTAATCTTCTTTTCTTTTAGCCATATAAAAATAATGTGGCTTAATGTTTGTCCAGACCTTTCCTATTTTTAACTTAGTAAAGCAAGACTATGTACTATCAATTGTCTACTACTATCCTTATTTTATCTTTTATGGGGAGATACTCAACTTGGCCAAAATTATATCAATGCATTTTATAAAAAGTTAAAAAGAATGCTGAAAACATCTTTCTATTCAACCTCTCTGAAAATTGTTATGTACCCCATCCAAAGATCATTTCTATGGACTTAAATCATCAGTTTCAGTAGGACATTATTACGTGGTGTGTGTGTGTGTGTGTGTGTGTGTGTGTTTATGGTAGACAGAAGTGCAAGGAGGACTCCCGTTGAGTTTGTACTACTTGCTTCACAACTGTTTCCTATTGATAGAAACAAATGTCCAACATGTCTAGAAAACAGCAGATTTTTATAATATAGAACTATATTATTTTAACTATAAAATGTATTTAAATGTATTCATGTAGCTATTTTAATAATCCTTATACAGTTAATTATTTAGTTTTCTTTGGCACATTATTTTTGTGCTCGAATCATGTTTATTGAGGTAAAGATGGTTCGGATGTGCTTTTTCCATTTGGTGGAGAAAAATCTACTGTGCTTAATGCAGGATAGTCATGATGTGGTATTTTGATAAGTGGGTTTAAATCCTAACCATACTACTTTATTTAACCTTTCTAAAATTTATTCTCTTTAGTTATATATTTAGTAAAGATGTAAATTTTATTTTATTTTTTAGAGATTTATTTATTTATGCATACAAGATGGGGTATAGGCCAGAGGTGTGGGGTGGTGAGACGATTCACCAGAGAGAGTGGGGAGCAGAACATTCAGATCAACTGAAGTACACTGCTGAGGGGATCAGCCGGTGAGGCAGGAGAGGTCTGCTGCGCCATGTGGGAATGTCCCAGGCCGGGGATCAAACTCGTGCTGCCATGGCTCTGGATAGCTTCATAGTGCTGCACTTAAGCCATTGTGCCACCAGGGAGGCCCTAATGATATAAATTTTAGTTAGTATCAGGGGGCCTCCCTAGTGGCCTAGGGGTTATGTCTCAGTGCTATCACCTCAACAGCCTGGGAGCTAAACCACATGGTAGAGCAGACCTCTCCTGTCTTGCCTGCTGCTTCCCTTAGCAGTGTATTTCAGTATATCTAGCTGTTTGGCTCCCAACTCTGTCTCTGGTGAATCCTCTCACCCGCTGCCCATCTGGCCTATACCCCAGTTCTTTGACACAAAAATTAAAAAAAAAAAAAAAAGTATGGTCAGTAAGGTAAAATAAGAGCATAGTCAAAATATTTAGTATCATGCCTGTAACACAGAATTCAATAATGGTTTTTCATAATAGTGTTTTCATCATGTTTACCAGTTCCCTTTCCTTCTTTCTAGAGACTGTATCTCTAATGTGGTAGTATGGGATTGAGAAAGTCTTTGAAAGAGGTAGCATCTGATCATGACAGTCACCTCAGTAACAATGAAACATCTGAACATAAGAATGCTCTGTCTCATATTTTCTTGATTTTATTTATTGAGGAATATAGAACTAGGAATTGTTTAATGTGGGGCCCCTTTCTCAATTTAGATAGACATATTTAATACATATTAGCAACTTTAAAAATAGTCTGAAATTACTGTTTTTAGCATCGTTTCATTGTCAGTGGCATAACTCATGCCTACTAAATATCAGCATTTATTCCAAACAACAATTAACCTCTCCAGAACTATACTGCTACAAATGCATATCCACAACTTGATCTTGTGCATCAAAGTAAATGACAGTGTGTGACTGACATCAGCTGTGACAATTTATTGGAAATTAGCACAAATCATCTATTAAGTCTCTCTGTTTCTGAGTAATATAGAGAAGAATGACCTATTATATCAAGATCATCAAATGTATGTAAAGAAATCATCAATTAATAGATAGCTTTTGTCTTCCGCAATACAGAATACAATTTTGAAAAACTGTTCTGTTTCATAAAGACATCTCTCATTTCTTTATTTTCCAGAAAAGCTGACTGGAGATATAAGGTGTGACTAAATAGTGATATTTAATTATCACAAGCTGAACACATGGTCTTTCACTGAGTATTGGGTCAACTCACATTTCTAAATTAATTAACAAAGTAATGAGAGGAAAATATTATGTAACTGAATATTTGGTCCACATTTAGCCAAGACTATGTGGCAAAGCTGAGAAACACTAGCAATTAACACTTGCACAGTTAACCTGTAATATATTTTTACTTCTCTCTAGTTTTGGCCTTTTTCCCTGTGTGTATGTGTGTGTGTGTGTGTGTGTGTGTGTGTGTGTGTGTGTGTGTGTGTGTGTGTGAGAGAGAGAAGAGAAGAGAAGAGAAGAGAAGAGAAGAGAAGAGAAGAGAAGAGAAGAGAAGAGAAGAGAAGAGGAAGAGAAGAGAAAGAGCGATAACAGCAGAATGGTATTAATAAACCAATCCTGTAAAATTGTGATAATTCATGTTGGAATCACCAGAGATGCATTGATGACCTGATTTACCATCAACCTCTAGCCTTTTGTAGCTTCATGGGAGATCTGACAGTTTCTAGTGTCATTCTGCCCTCTTCCAGGGCTCTTGCTGTGACTATCTTTTAGACACCTCTCTAAATATTGAATAGAGAAAAAGTGTGGAAGTGAGAGGAATCATTTCATGGTAGCTTTTGTATTTTTAAGAGACTATAACATAAAAATTCTCTGTGCAGTTGTTACTACATATCAAATATTTCACATTTGTCTAAGGGGTACTGCACAATAAATCTCTCTGCACTAAGACAAAGGAGATCCCTGTGTAAAAAGCCAGAAACATCATAGCTTGCAGTTTGACAAAACAGAACTATGAACTCTGTGTTTCTGAGCAATTCATGCTTATACAATATTTTTTGTATTTTTAAAATTAATAGGTTTTATTTTTAGAGCAGATTTTGGTTTACAGAAACATATATCAGTAATTACAGATTTCTCACATAACCCCTCAGTTGGTCCCTGGTAACCCCTGTTATGAACATATTGCATTATTTTTGATGAACCAATATTGATTCATTATTATTGACTAAAGTCCATAGTTAGCATTAAGCTTCACTCTTTGTATTGTACATTCTATGTGTTTTGGAAAATGTTTCATGACATGTATTTAAAATTATAGTAATATACCCCCAACCCCCTGTCTTCTGATTGCCTTCTCGCTAGTCCCTTGCAACCACAGATCTTTAACTCTATCTCTAGTTTTATCTTTTCCAGTATGTCACATAATTTGAATTATACAATATATAGTTTTCATTTTTTTTTACTGAGCAATGTGATTTCACGATTCACCCGTGCTATGCACAGCTTGAGTGCTTTCATCACTGCGTAATATTACGTTGTCTGCATGTACATCAGTGTGTTTATCCATTCACCTACCAAAACACAAGTTTTTACATTTATGAATGAGCTGCTATAATTATTAGTGTGCAGAGTTTTGTGTTCACATATTTTCAGTTCCTTTGAGTTGAATTGGAGGGTGATCACTGGATCATTTTATAAGAGTGTGCTTAGTTTTATAAGAAACTGCCAAACTGTCTTCCAAAGTGGATGTGCTTTTTTGTATTCCCATGAGCCGTGACTGAGTTTCCATCACTCCTTGCCTTTTGCTTGTCTCTCCAATCAAATGGTTACTACTTCTGAAGTCATTAATATTATGAATTCTGAAAAATAGGTGAAATGAATGTGCAAAATCAAGCAACTAGGTACCAAACAAATATGCACTATAGAACATCCCTCACCTTTATCTTTGAATTTTTCTATTTCAGAGTTAACCTGTGTTTAGTGTCTCTGATATGCTTCATCACCTCAGTCATATCCCCATCTTGCCCTAAGTCAGTCACTCTACTCTGACTTCATGTCTGATCTTCTAGCACCTATTTTAACTGTTTAGTTGCTGGCCAGAGTAAGGTTTTGAAAATTCAAATCCTGTCCTAAGCAATCATAAGATAGTTCAAATTTTTAATAGAAACAAAGAGGTCTTGCTTGTGTTGGCAACTATGCATCTTTCCTAATATTTCTCATATAATTTTCTTTACTCTTCATTTCTATGTATCTTCATCAGATTTTGCCCCATGAGAGTGTGAAATTTTTGATCCACCACAAAACATAAACATACATTATCACCTCTATTATGCAGATATCCTCTCTCCCTCTCTATTTTCACCTATTGAAATCATATTCATTCGTCGGGTCTCCTCTGAATTACCTTACCCTTGGAAGACCCTGCTTGGCTATCTACTCACACTGGGTCCTAAAGTTACAGGTTTCCCAAGACCCCATCCTTTCTCTTCACAGTATCTACTAAAATTGCTATTTCATTATCTGTTTGATATTTATCTCCCTCTCTAGATACCAGGTTTCATGATGGTAGGGTTCACATAATTTACTCACTGTTTTATCCTCAGAGTCCATAACAGAGTTTGGGCATTGCAGTAAATCAGTAAGTAACTATTGGATAAATAGATAAGTAATACAAATATTATATTCCCAGGTAATAATTACTATGAATTATAAAGACATTTATCATTACACTACTAAAAACAGAAATTTCTATTATCCTGAAAAATTGCCATTTTTAAAAAGCTTCCAGAAAGTTCTTTATGATACACACTTAGTTCTATATAAAAGGTTCTTGATGATTTTACTCCTCCCTACTTCTCTAGCCTCATAACTTTCCTCTTCTCCCTTCTATGTGTTGCTATAATAATGCTGGATTGGTTTGCCATTTGCATCAGACACAAAGTTGCTTTATAGTCCTGTGACATAGTTCAGTCCTTTCCTGTTACTTGAAATATCCTTATTGCTAGTATACTAGTTTAGATGCTACCTTCTCCAGGAAGCCTTCCATGATCTCTCTACCCAGACAAAGTGTGTCTCTGTGCTCCCATATAATTCTGTGTAGTCTTAAATTATGATGTAATTGTTTAACAAATATTTAATGAAAGATATTAAATGTCACTTAACAAATTATACCAATGTTATTAGAATAATCTGCCTTCCTATTTCTTCTCATAGACATCAGTAAAAAAACTGCTTGCTTTCTTCTATTCCCAATGCCTGTCATGGAGCAGCCACCTGAGTTAAGTTTATTAAAATTAACTGAATAACCTATGCCAAACAGCATTAACTAGGGTCAAATTTGCTGGAGTAGTTTATTAAAACAATTGCAGGGATGTTTTTGTTCATCTCAGATAACCTAAGAGTTTATTTAAAAACATATGACTTGCTAACTTCCCAATAACTGTCAGAATTTATTTCTTTCAGACTATAAAAACAATGGTTGTGCCCCATTGAATCAAGGCACCTATCATTAGAGACAACATACCAAAGAACAAAAAATTAGTAAGATTTGTCTAGGGTCTCATAAATTACATTCCAGTTCTTCCTTCACTGACTTAGATAACTATCAATCCATTTCTTCTTTGAAACATCCATGCCTACCACAAACTTCGATCACTTTCTTTTCTGAACCCAAAAATACTATATACATCTCCATCGTTGCACTTACCAAGTCGCATTAAAATTAACTATTAAAATATTCACTGCGTGTTTATGATTCATTCTCTCCTTGAGCATTTAGGCCATTTTCATAACTTGGCTATTGTAACTAGCGATGTAATTAATATAGCAGTAAATATATCCCTTGAAATTAATGTCTTTATATTACACTGGTTAACACCAAGATCATTACTGACTTAAAAAGGCACCAATCTGTAGTATCTTGGTGTGCTGAACATGAATATAACCCTGAAAAAATTTTATTAGCACTTGTTTTGAAGATATTTCATATAATTCATTTTATATGTTTCACCGCGTAAATTTATCTAGCAGGACTGCAACAACATCCTAAGTCAGCCTAGAATGATTTAATATTGTATCACATTGCAAAAGCCATCATGCACACATCATCCAGAGTTGATTACATCATTTTCTGATGCAATGCAATGCTATTGCCAGGAGGCTGCCCAAGTAAGCTGACATCAGCATTGCACTATAGAAAGCCCTGTCGGAAAGGCTGAGCATTGAAAATATTTCAGACATGTGTGAGACAGCTTAAGCTATTGTTCCATAGAATTGTTATTATTTTATCCATCTAGGCACAATACAGAACAGTAATACCTCGAAAGTGTGCTAATAGCGTGGACAATTTCTGCTCTATTTGTGGGGAAGTGAGAAGGCAGAATTGCTAGTACCAAGAGTCCAACAATGGAATCTTCTAGAAGAAGATGTCACAATTACTTTTGATCGAAAGCGCCACCAGTATTTGGAGCCTTTCTTCAGAAAGGAAAGTACTCTGGTATTCTGTTCCGATATGGAGGGCCTCATGAATGCCTTAGAAATCATTCATGACTTCTAGAGAATGGAGACTATTTCTAGACTCTTCAAAACTGAGTCTTAAGGCTTGCTTTTGCACAATGGAAATCATCTTTCATCTATTCCAGTATTGCATGCTATTTACATGAAAGAGACATCTGATAACTTAAAGCAGCTACCGAATTCCATTGAGTATAATAAGTACAGCTGGCACATCTGTGGTGATTTGAAGCTAGTTGCCCTTTTAATGGGACTGCAGCAGGGATATACACTTGTGTTTCTTATGTGAGTGTGATAGCCGAGCAAATGAATCGCACTACTTGAGGAAAGGATGGACTCGCAGACAAAATGTAGCACTTGTAGAGAAAAATATCCAGGACCCAGCTCTGGTTGAGGCTCACAATATCCTGCTACCACCCCTTCACTTCAAACTAGGTTTGATGAAGGATCTCGTGAAAGCCATGGATTGGACCTCGCCCGTTTTCTGATACCTGCATGAAAAATTTCCTTGACTCAGCAAAGCAAAGATTAAAGAGGGAGTTTTTGTGTCTCCTCAGATTCGGGAATTTTTCAAATATGACCGGTTCAGCTACTTGCTGCACGGGGATGCGAAACAAGCATGGAATGCTTTTCGCCTAGTGTCTACAAACTTTCTTAGGAATGTTAGGGCAGAAAACTATAAGGAGCTAGTAGAAGATATGCTGATGCAATATCAGAAACTTGGCTGCAATGTGTCTCTAAAGATCCACTTCTTTCACTCCCATCTGGACTTCTTCCCTGAAAACTGTGGTATGGTTAGTGACGAACATGGCGAACGCTTTCATCAAGATAACGCATCAGTGGAACAAAGATACCAGTGAAAATGGTCCCTACAATGCTGGATGACTACTGCTGGACACTCCCCAGAGATGCTCCTGAATAGCTGTACAAGAGACAAACAAAGAAATCTAAGAAGTAGTCTGTGACTTGATTTTTTACAGGTATTAACCATAGGCCTATTACTATTGGCATGCATTTCCTGATGCAAACATCCATTTATTGCAGATTACAAAAAAAAACTAGAGCCAAAATTAGAATTTGACTGTCATATTTGTGTTGAGCTCATATGAATTGATAGGAAATGACTAATTTTATTCAGTAACATGACTTTTGTAAAAATTTCTTGACCAGTGTTATTTGGGTAGCTATTTAGGAGTGGAATTGCTGTGTTGTATGGCCAAGCTATTTTCAATTTTTTGAAAAAGCCAGACTGTTTTCCACAGGGGATTGGCCAATCTGAATTTCTACCAAAAGTATATGAGAGCTACTTTTTCTCCACAACCTTGTCAACATTTGTTATTTTTAACCTTTTTGATATGCTCATTCTCATCGATATAAAATGATATCTCATTGTGATTTTGATTTGCAATTCCCTGGTGATAAGGAAGAGCTTTTTTTTCCTGTGCACTATTAGTCATATGTGTATTTTCTATGGAGAAACATTTATTTAACTTTTCTCATATTTTAATTGGGTTAATTATTTTCATTTTGTTGAGTTGTATGAGTTCTTTACGTGTTTTGGATGACAGCACTTTGTCAGATATGTCCAAATATTTTCTCCCATTCAGTAGGGTGTCTTTTTATTTTACTGATACCTTTTTTCACTATGCAGAAGCTTTTTAGTTTTATATAATCACATTTATTTATATTTATTTTTGATTCTTCTGCCATTGAAAACCAGTTCACAAGGATGTTGTTGGGGGCCTGAGGCTAGGCCGGAATGCTCCTGGAGATCAAAAGCTGAGCTGATACTTCCAGTCTCTGTGCTCGAGATAAGGACAGGATGGTCCTGGAGCCAGGTTAAGCATTGATATGCAAGACCTGTGATCTTAGATCATTTCCTTGGAGTGTTGACACGCCTACTACCTGACCAGCCCTGAATTTTAGCTACTTTGTTCTAAAAACTTCCCTCTACCTTCCCCCTCCCCAAAAACCCTA